>CAIGRP010003072.1:0-28862 GCA_903798385.1 Fraxinus cuspidata
ATTAGCGTAGATCGTTGGAGAATTTTTAAAATTAGTATGTTATTGAAATTTAAATTTATTGTGTTTTTACCCCGTTTGGTTGAGCAAACTTTTAAAGCAGCAACTTTGGTACACCAGTTAATATTGCTGGTCCACATGAATCGTTTAATCCCCGTGCAAATTCACGTCCTACCGTAAACTCATGAAAGTCGCAAGTTGCATGTTAGGACTTTGGATGTGTATCCCTATCTATATTCAATAAATAAGTTGAAAATAGCCAATTATTATTTTTTATTAATTGCTAAAAATAGCTAAAACATTACGGTAGTGAAAAATTTAGTTTACTATAGAAGTTGACAACAGAAGGTAATAAAAATATATATGAAAACTAAATAGTAACTGCTTGATAATTAGATAATATTTAAAAATAAATTATCTACACATTATTGTATATATGAAACAAATATAAAGATAGTTTAAATTAATGAGATAATATTTTTTCGGTAACTTATTACAAAAATACAAATAAATAAAGATTAAATCTCCATCAATGACTGATGGTGCATAATTGCTGATGACATCAACTACGCCGTTAATTACTGTCAATAATTTCGTTTGAATGAACACTGATAAATCGTTAGTGAACACTGATAAATAGTTGGTGGTCAATAATATTTTGTTATGAATCACATGCTTTATCAAATTACTATTCTTATCATTCTTAAAACTGCCATTCAAAGATTTTGCTTAGTCCCTTGAGTTACTTAAGTCTCTTTATGAGAGTAGGAAAGGCAACGTAGTGAGTTGAGGGTTAAAATATTCCAATTTACCACACCCATTTACTTAACCAATTATTTATTTATATGATTTAGATTTAAAAATATAAAAAAATAATAATATAGGAGTTGGGGTGCAATCATTCTCAATCCGTTATTTCTTGACAAGAAAAAGTGGTGTTGAGTCATTTTGCCAATCCTATGTGAGAGATATATCAATCTAGAACTTCAATTAGAACATGATAAATAAAAGATTGTGGGTGTAAATATCTTTTCAAATAAGTTTGGTTGGTCACGGGGGTCAAATTGGCAATTGATGATTTAATTGTAAGAGACGTAAGTGCTCATTTTTATTTGGAAATATTGTAGTAGCGGTCCCTAACATTTTAAATTTTTGCAGACTTTACCTTAACTTTTATTTTGTGTCAGCAAATGTCCCTAATTTTCATAAATATGCAGCTCGGATCTATTTGGATGGAAACCGTCCAAAACACCGTCATTGACCTGAAAAAAAATTAAAAAATGAGGTATTTTGACTATTTTAAAGAGGAGCAATTTCGTCTATACAATATTTTCCCTCATTCATTGTTCGAAATACTATACATTTCCCTCAAAATAATTAAAACAAAAATAAAAAATAAAAGGAACATGGATTGTTCATCTTCTCCACCCCACCCCCACTCCTACCCCTAATATACCAAAACCAAATTTAACCCAACCCCCGCTTCTCCTTCGTCCACATTGATAACCAGTCGCCTCCAAAACCAAAACCAAAACCAAAACCAAATCCATATCAACTCACTATATCAAAACCTAAATCAAATCCATCCTCTACAAATATGTATTTCTAGATTAATTATGCTTCATTAATTTTAGATTTGAAGAAAAAGAGTAATAGAATATGAATATCATATATATTGTGGTTAAATATCCGTGGAAGAAATCAGCTATTCCAGTGTCAATCATTTTGGCTTTTTAGGTTTTTTCTTGAATTTTTTTAGCTTGTTCTTATTTTTGTTGAGATTTGCCGAGGAAAATTAGGGGTAATAAATGTCATCTTTCATTTGGACCGTGACCGATGAAATGTGAGATAAATGAAAAGGAAAAATGAGTAAAATTGGGGTTTGAGAGAAGATGTTGAAGGATTGAGTGACGCCATGAAAGTAGTTTCAACATTGCATACGGAGGGGGTGGTGATGCGTTAGGGTTTTTATTTTTTAGTTTTAATTATTTTAATGATTAATATATGATTGACGGAATTCTCATTCCTTAAAATGGTCAAAATGCCTTATTTTTAAATTTTTCAGGTTTACTGACGGTGATTTGGACGATTTCCGTCCAGATGGATCCCAACTGCATATTTATGAAAGTTCATGAACCTTCGTTAGCACAAAATGAAAGATAGGATAAAGTCTATAAAAATTGAAAATGTTAAGTATGTTGCTACAATTTTCACTTTTTATTATTTTGACCACAAGGTATGCTTACCTTATAAAATGGAGCTTATTCCAAATTTGACCAAACCAATATAAATAAATAAATAAAATATTTACTTAAATACTTATTAGCAGATCTTGTAGTTTAGTCAAGCTACTAATAATTTGCCAATTTGGTCCCACTCTTGGCCACAAATGTTTTTATCTAAATTAGCCTGAAATTAATACATAATGACTTTCTTTTGGTTGACTTAAAAGTTACTGGGCAAATTTAATTAAAATTTCTTATTTACTTCATTATGACACACTTTTAACATTTAGAACGTGTTTGATCTCCATTTCATTTTAATAATGCATTTTAAAATAGTAAATTGATGAAAAAAGTGTGGTTAGGAAATAAGAAAAAAAAATAGTTTACGTGTAATTTTATTTTATTGAACAATGTGTAGTTAAAAAAAGAGAAAGAAATATATTTTGAAAATAAGAATTTTGTTATTTGTACATTGGAATTTACGTCCTACAATCACCTCACAATAGGGGAGCTCGCGTCCAATAAAAAAATTGCAAGCCCCTGTTATGAGGGGACATGTACATTCGGGGTACATATAGCAAAATTCAAAAAATAATGGGAATTTATGAGCCTGTTTGAGTCTATTTTTTTTAGTAGAATGCAATTTAAAATAGTAAATTGATGCAAAATATATGGTTAAAAATGAAATTTTTCTTTTGGGTTGCATGTAATATTATTTTATTCAATAATGTGTGATTGAAAATAAGAGAGAAAAATATATTTTCGAAAAAAATTGGAATCAAACGAGTTCAATAATTAAAAAAAGTAGGTGGAATTTCTGGTGAAGCTTTCGAGTAAGAGCCGACGAGGCAGGCCCCACCAATACACGGCGGCTGGGTCCGAGACTCCAAGGTTTCCCCGAGTGAACACGACGTAAACTTCAGGTCAAAATTCAATTTCGATACTGTTTCAGATTCCAGATGATTTTCATTTTTTCAATTTTAGCGACTAGACTAGATTCTCCCATTTTCCTACAGCTTTTCCAAGGAAACGGAATAAATTCCATATCTGATTTTGCTTTGTGATTCTTTAATTTGCTGAGAATCATTGTGATTTTTCGATTTTGTTGCAGAATTGAAAAAACCATCTCGTAATTTGGTTCAAATAGTTATTTTATAATCGGGATAACCGGGTCGGGAACAGTTCTGAGATCCGATGGTGAAGGAGACGGAATACTACGATGTTTTGGGTGTGAGCCCCACGGCCACCGAGACCGAGATCAAAAAAGCTTATTATGTCAAGGTATGGAAAATCCTTTAACTGATTAAATTCATGAAAGGTTTCTTTATTTAGTTGAACCGATTGAGCTCTCGTTCTCGTTATTATCGTTTTTCTTGTTTGCTTGAAGAGTTAGTGGGGGCTAGGAAACTCATTTTAAAAGAAATATGTTACTTTGACTTCATCAGCTGCACGATAATCTTTTTCCACGGTTTCTGATTTTTTGAGCAAGCTAATTCAGCACTTTGCAACTGAATTTATAGGCCATACTTTTACTTCTATTTGAGAGTAATATGATATTTATGAGGTGAATTACGCGTTCAATGAATGTAAAAGTGAAAGACTCGGTTCTACTCTACCGTGAAAGCAGGATACTTCGTTTTTCAGAAATATGATTTGACAATATAGAATACCGGTTTCTGCAAGTAGTTTCTGGTGACACTGTAGTGATATGATATATAAAGTTTTGCCACTCAAGAACTTTGAGTAAGAGAAATATATATATCCCAATTGAATGTAGATTGATGTTGGAGTAAATTCTTTTCTTTAAGCAAGTTGTTGTGCAAGCTTAATATTGTTACTCAAGAGACTGATCTTTTAGAAGGGCACAACCTTACACACTTGTAGAGTTGTAGTGGCCGGGTTTACATGATCAAAGAAAGAGCAACTCTTGCCTTCTGAATCGTGGTAGAATCTGCTGATAACAAAAAATGAAGAGGGTATAACTTGTGGGATCCTTCTTTTAGTAGACGTTTGAAAAATAATATGCTAGTGGTGAATGAATGTAGTTTGACACGATTGAATGAACAGCACCAGGCCTGATGCTTTTGCTTTAACTTTTCTTATTAACAAAGGGGTGGTTCTTTCTGTAAGATGACTCCTGTTTGAAGGAACGTCCTGGGAAAAAAATTCTATATTTTGTTCAACAGACATAAGATAATCTTTTAGCGGTTGCTTTGGTGGGAGCTTACTCTGACCAATGCATTTACGTTTTGGAACAAGGTTACCCAAAATTTCTCTTCAGTACCTATAAAAAAATTGGAAAAAATTCGCGTTGCACTTCCATCAAGGACTGACCTCTAAGTAGTCTGCTGCCGAAGCTTAAAATGATGACAGGAATACTGCTCTGTCCCATAAACACTGAGATGTGAGAATATGCTCCTAAAATAATCTTGCATTCATTTCTATCCGAGCGAAGGCCAATGTCCTATAATATCTCACTTCTCTTACCATCGTCAATCTCATCTACAGCTCTCTAGCAAAAGTGCAGTACCGAAAAGGATGGACGCGTGTTCCATGAAATATCTGTTCGAGTGTTGCACTGGCATTTGGGCAGCATTTTTTTTTTGCTTCCTTTTCTACATATTGTAGGCGATGGAAGCCTTAATTCGATGCTCCATAGGGAAGAGGCTGAGTAGATCCGCAAAGCATTTAATTCATTCTTAGTACAATCTGTTTGAAGATGAAGAAGAAGTGTTGTAAATCTGTTTCATATTAAGGAATGCAGAATCCCTGCAGGCTACAGAAGTGACCTAGGCATTCACGTGATTTAATGGCAACCAAACAAATAACTTAAAGATTTAATGCTTGGGAGTGAGACAGTTTGAACTGAAATTATAAATCCCATATGCTGATTTTACTAGATAATCGAAGTTAAAAGAAGAACTAGCTCTCTTCTTTATGTAGGTTTCCAGTTTTAAGTTTAACTACAAGATGATTACAATTTCAGGATAACTTGAATGGGTTTTATGATTTTTTGGTTCATTAAATATGGATTCTTCAACTTAAAAGTTTATGCATTCCACCCTGGAAAGGGAAACGAAGCACTATGTTATGTAATTATGTTAAAAGCATTATAAGATTTTGTTCTATGATATGTTTCCCAAGTAGAATTCTGCTAATAACTTTGTATTCTCCTATCTTTATGTTTTGTTCTTGGTATTTAAGATGAAGTTTCATTTATGAGATTTTAATCTGAAGCATCACTATTATAATCCTGAAAACGAGATTCAGTCCAGAAATATCTATCCTATTTACCTGCCAAACCTATTAATTTCCAGTTCCTACAAGTATATGTGGCAGATGGACCTGAAAACAACACATGGCGTCTAAGGTAGTTTCTTAGGATGGTTATTCTAGATTTTTTTTCCCTTTGATTCGATTTATGTTTCTGAATGCATTGTTTTCAGATGGTCCCTGTTTGCAGTCTTTTTGTTTTACCATATTTGGAATTGGAACTACATAAAACTGAGAGAATGATTGGTCCTTTTTTTGCTTCAAAAAATGTTTCATTATCTGTTTTGTTTGTGGGTGTTGCAGGCTAGACAGGTTCATCCAGATAAAAACCCAAACAATCCTTTGGCAGCACAAAATTTTCAGGTGAGACTTCCTCCAGATATCATTAGGAAGCTTCCTAGTTTTTGCCACATGGTGGGATGCTGTTTTATGTGCTTCTGTCACAACTTGGATGAAGAAAGTAGTTAAAAGTATATTTTGTTTATGGCTTTTGTTTTGGATGCAGCCTAATTTTATCACTTTATTGCTGTCCCCTAGTTGATATTGTGTTTTCTACTAGTCACATGTTATTGTGGCGCTCTTTTTGTGTTTTCTTTTGTATTTTGTGTAACTTATTATGTGTAAGTCTAGGACTGAGATTTGCTCTTAGGATAAGAATATGTACGAAGATCTTATAGGTTCAAGAGAGTCAAACTTAAAGAAAGTTCAGTTCAGCATTATTTTCATTTTTTTTTCTTTACTTTGGGTAGAATAATGATGGTGGTTCGTAGCAGAACATAGCCTTGATTTTCTGCATACTCATTTATCGTTTTCATTTCATATATCCACTGTTAACCTGGTAGAGATTTTGTCCTTGACGAAGAGCAAGGCCTTGAAATACATGAATTTAGAAGGCAAGTTGAAACATCGACCTACTGCCTTAATCAACTAGAAACTCCAATATCGGGGATGCTGATTATGGGTCTCACTAGTGCCATATGAAGGGAAGGACCAATTGTGGTTTCAATAAAGGATGTCAGGAGGAGTTTCGTGATTGATTTGTTGCTGTAATTTTTCAATTTTAAAGAAGGGTCAATAAAAAGTGAAGTTAGTAGATGGAGGACGTGCGTCTCCATGGTGTGGTCAGCTCAATTAAATTTGTTGAAGGAGGGGAGAATAAAAATCATTAATTGAGAAGATTAAAAATAAGCTAGAGAGAAATTTTCTGCCCGCAACTTCTGCATCAAGCATCAAGGCAGCCAATCAACTAATGGATAGATAGATGACTTTTATCAGTTGATAGCCCGGAAAGATATCTTGGAGATGAAGGAAGTATTGATGCAGTGTATTGGTAGTTTAGGTAGCACGTTCAAGATGCACTCTTCTTACACACTCTCTTAACTGTTGTGAATATTTTGACTGAATGCCCTTTCCCGTTTGGGGCTCTTCCATTAAATAATTGTATACATCCTAAATTTGGTAACAAGGCTAATTACAATAATTTACAATCAATTACATAGGTAATTATAGTATAGGCAATTTCCGTAATCTTCGTAATTCTTCAATCTCATTGACAACTGTTTCTGAGGCATTCAAGCATGCATGGTTGTGAAAAAAACAGCAAATGGAGCTAACAACAGTAATGAAAATTCCTATGAGTCTGCTGGCAAACCTAGTGCAAATGAATTAGCAAGGTCTTGATAGGACAAACAACCTTGAGACAACAAGGGAGGCACAGAAGGAATTTTACAGCTCCTGAAATGAGTTCAAATAATCACACTAAATCCTGGAAGTCAAGGTAGTGGATCAATAGGCCAAAGTGGGAAACTTTTATTATTTAGCGATTTAGTGTGGAAAGAACAATAACGGAGAGGAAACTCTACTATGGGGAACAATGAACTAGAAGAGGAATCTATTGGTGAAACCAATTTCTCTCTTCTTCATTGAAATAAAACTATAAATATATGCATACAGAATTGTTGCCTAATAAGGCTGTAATTCTACAGCTATCTCTAGCTCCTATATTACAACTCTCCTATAATGACTAATAGTTGACTAATCTAACATCTGATTAGAAGAACATACATATACATGGTAACAAGAGAACAATCAATCAAATTCCTAGAACTAAGGGATTAGGTCGATCTCCACTCTCCCTTGAGGCAGTTCAAAAATTCATGCATGCCAGCATGTTTCCCATAGACTTGAAACTTGTTCATGCATCTTGGTTAGTGCACAAATCTTCTTATCGAAGTCAAGAGGAATTCAAGGAGTGCATGTGATTCCAGCCTCAATATTTTCTTTAATTGTCTATCTTGTGAGTAATGTTGATTATAACTTTGTTTTCACAGAATAGCTTCACAGGTTCTTGAATCTTCACCTGTAGATCTTTGAGAGTTTTATCTCACATAAGTTCATTAATTCCTAATGCTATTTTATGAAAATCAGCCTCAGCACTGGATCTGGAACCTGCCTGTTGTTTTTAACTAATACTAGTTACCAAATTACCTCCAAAAAGACTCAGTAACCAATAGTTGACCTATCAGTCCATGATCTATCGCTGCATGCATCTGTATGGTGATAAGCCTCTCGGTCCTTTTACTACCGATGCCAAGATGCTGGAAGAAGCAGTGCAAATTGCTGAACCAGTGCAATTTTTTTGGTGTGGGGGGGGGGGGGGGGGAGTGGGGGCTGGGGAATTATTCACATGATAGTCCAGTAGTTAGTTTGTTTTTTGGGGGCAAGGGAAGGGAACATTCTGGAATAATTGAGTTCCAATAAAAGTGGTGGTTGGGGGTGGGTCATTCTATCATTCATTCATAAATTAATAGTGGGATAGGGAGATGAGCAAACTCTCTTAGAATGCCTAGATTTCAATTTAATTTCTTGGTTATTTCCGTTCAATATAAATTTACAATGACAATTATAAATATGAGTTCTACTGATAACTACAAATTATAGTAAGGGGAAAAGAAAGTGCACTCCTGCGCACCAACTGAAGAAAGGAGCTTTGGACAAGCGGGCATCACTACTTTTCTGTTAATCTCAATCTGATTCTTCTTGTGTATTCAATTGCAATTCAGTCCAGTTACAACAAAAGATACAGAGATCCTATCATATAGCTGTCATCACATTAATGGTTATTCTTTGATAACACAAGTCTTTTCCCTGGAGTAGCTTTTAGATCCCTTAGGATCCTTATTGCAAAATTCATGTGTTCTTGTACAACTCCTAAAATATGCAATGTCTGTCCGAGTTGGAGATAGAGAAATCAACCTTACCACGAGTCTTGAATCCCTTTGTCTACTGGAACACAATCTTCCTTTGCTTTTGACTTGGATCAGCTGGAGCACCCACAGATTTGCATCCCAATAAATTTGTTTCACTAATACAGATTTGCATCCCTATAAATTTGTTTCACTAATACGTATTCTGCCACATGCCGATAAATGTTCTTTCCAAGGTTGCTTCCCTGCAAAGTCCTACGGTCCTTTAGACTTGGTACCTATGCCGTATTAGTGGAAATTTAGTAAACAATCGTCTTGGTTCAGTTTATCAAGGCTGTCTTGGAGCAAGCTCGACATTGTATTTGGCAAGCAAAAGAAAGTATAAGCAAGCTTTTGATGGGAGGCGATGTGTTGTGCTTGAAATTTATGTATGTGCTATATTAACTAGAGCATCATCTGTCCAGGAAGTGCAACATTTCTTATTGCACTTGAGATTGGACCTTGTAAGATTATTGAAAGGAGATCCATGATAATGCTTTTGACTCAAGCATCTTGTTCCTTAACTTGGTGTTGTTTCAGAAGTTGGTGATGAAAACTTGAGAGTTATGGGAAGAATTTATAAACTGTTTAATTTATAAATAGATAGAAATGAATGGTGGATGAGTAGATGGTACTTGTAGGTCCATTGGAATGTTTGGTTGAAAATGAACTTTGACCAGTTATAAATTTTGCAAAAAGAGAGGATTATTCTTATTAGTGTTCAAGCAAAGTAGAACTTTACAAGATCCAAAGATTTAGAACTTGAGAAAGTTTAATTTGTTGTTATCTTCTATTCTCTTTATTTGAGAATTAATTTGCTGTTTGGCTAATGGCATAAACCTTGACTTAGCACTTTGTTTTTTCTCTATGTTCATGTATTGCTTGCTGTATTGTTTTTATTTCAAACATGGGAGCTGGACTTTGTCTGTTAAACTGTCATTCAACTGGTGATTTTGTACATGCGAGGGCAGTTCCAAAAACTTATACGTGCAATGATTGAACCTTGCTAAAGACGAGCAATGAACTATTGTTCTGGTTCTGTAGATATTCATGGTTAATGTGTGAGGTATGGTGTTGATGTTTCAGTTTCTAATCTTCCCCCTGATTTCAGATTTTAGGTGAGGCTTACCAAGTGCTGAGTGATCCATCCCAAAGGCAAGCTTATGATGCCCATGGGAAGTCGGGAATTTCAACGTCAGTCTATTTTTTTCATTTATGAACTTTCTTAGCTTTTGCATTGTTAAGAGCTTCTGATATACTGATGTAATTTTTAATATCTATGCTCTGACTATTATTTTCTTGCCTTGAAACCATTTCAGGGAAGCAATTATTGATCCTGCAGCAATTTTTGCAATGCTCTTTGGAAGTGAGCTTTTTGAGGAATACATTGGCCAGCTTGCCATGGCATCAATGGCTTCTTTGGATATTTTTACAGAAGGAGAAGAGTTTGATGCTAAAAAGTTGCAAGAGAAAATGAGGGTAAAATTTTGAATATTCCGTGTTGAGAGTTTAGAACTAATCATTCACGTGTGGCTCCGTAAGGGTTTCTCTTATCAAGATTAACTGGGATACAAGGTCACAGTGAAGGGATGGGGAGTTCAAAAAGGCCTTGTGCTTATCTTTTCTGCTCTCAAAATTCCACTGTCTACTAAAGAAACTTAATAACTTATATCAGATTTAAGATCTATTCTTCTTATTTCTATCTTCTTATCTGATTCCTTTTGTGTAGATCTTATTTGAAAATAAGTGCTGTAGGACAATGCAAGCAGTGTCAGATCCAACTTAACTTTCCTATTTTGCTAGTGTGGGATTCTGTTATTATTGGTTTTATATTTTGCTGATAGGAATAGGTTGTAGTAGGTGATTGTTTTCTTTCCTATTAGGCGGTGATTAGTAGGTTTTTTGTAGTCTATTAAGAGATTACTTTTCTTATTTTAATCCTATACCAGAATAGGGATAGACATGTTTTGTAAAATTCTTTTGACTAGGGAATGTCTTCTAATTATTGACTGAAAGAAAAGATAACATGCTGGTGTAGAGAAAAAATTTCTCAAGTTAATAGCAGGATGAAATTTTAACGTAGTGATTAAAATGTCAACATGATCCTCAAAAAGGAAGGGAGAAATTATTTATTGGTATCTGCAACTCTTGAATGGATATTTATTATTATATCCGTGTTTATTTACTGAGGGCTTTTTCCTTGTAAGTTTAGACTGTTCAAAAGGAAAGGGAAGAGAAGCTTGCTACTATACTAAAAGATCGGTTAAACCTGTATGTCCAAGGGCATAAAGAGGAATTTATTCGTAATGCCGAAGCCGAAGTATCAAAGCTCTCAAGTGCTGGTAACATATCATTTTTTGCATTTTCCATTCCAGTAAATACTTCACGTTTCCTTGTCTTTTCTATTGATGTCATGTTAAGACTTTTTTAATGCTGGAACTGTATGGAGTTACTGCCCGCACTTTTTTCCCTTTCATCTCTTTGCAGCTTTCTTGCAGTCTCCTAACTTTGTGTATGAAGAGAAATGTTGTTTATATTGCCAAATACCTGATAGCTTCAAAGATAAATAATAATAAACTATTTGACTTCATTATACAAATTTGACAGAAATTCAGCCCTAATTTTTTGTGATTGAAATGCTCGACTTAAAACCTAAGTCTTCCAACTAGGCTAGCTGATCTCAAACAATCCTAAAGCTGATGGGCATTGATCTTATTTTTATTTTACTATCAACTAGACAACTGATTCAGTGGGAATGTACCAGAGGAATTAAATTTTTATAGTACTAGCCGTCAAGTCAATTCACAAAGGAAAAGTATTAGAGTAAATGTAATGCAATTGTATAAACTGAGGTTGTCCATTTTAGATGAGAAGTACACTGGGATGCTATATCTACTAATCATTTTAATGCAAGCCCACTTTTATTGAGATTTTTAAGTAGCCTAGGAGAATGTTAGCTAAGAGCGTTGCTTTATTACTTAGCTTTCTGGAAGTTTCTCACGTGTCCTTGTAGAATTCGGAAAAACCAGCAACCTACAAATAAGTATGTATTCTCTCAATTAAAATAGAAGAGTTGGTCATTATGAGAGCTTGATAATAATGTTGTGTGAATTTTTCTAATCCTTCAAGGCTAAATTGCTCCCCTAGTCATTTTTTTTTATATTCTACTTCTTCCGCAGTTCCTCATTTTTCTATACTTACTATGGCCTATTCTTTATATCATAAATTCTGCAACATGAGCTATCAATGTGGTTCCTATGGGGTTATGTATTAGTCACTAATCCTATATTACCGAGATTGATAATAACACAAAATAGAAAAACAAAAGGAAGAAATAACACGTTAAAGTGGTGCATGCTTAATGCGAGATGTACATTCACTCAATGCCGCTGCAGAATTGCACTATCGAAGAAGAGGATTACACTGTGTTTCTGGACTATGGACTGCTCCTCTCTCTATTTTCTCTCTACTGCAAAAAGAGGCACAGCCTAATACCCTTTATATGGAGGAAAAAATATGGCAGCCTAATATATATGCAAATTCTCAAAATACCATATGACACTTAAAAAATTTCGCCGGAAATCCAGCACTATATACAAGAGGAAAAAAGTTTACAGTTTATTAGGCTCCACGCATCCAACTGTGTCTATGTGACGACATCTCTGACATTCTCTTTTATTTATTGGGTTTTGTACAAGGCCTGATATTTTGAAGCTACAAAAATTTATGAGTGGTTGGTGTTGAAGAATCAAAAGTAGAGATTTTTCAGGCATAGGAAAAATCATAGAATTGTACAAAAAGCAAGTATTGAGATTACTAAAAAGGTTGTTGGAGATATAAACTAGAAGAGCAGAATGATGAAAGCATGGAATACTTCATGCAAGGACATGAGACTGAAATTTGTTTCGAGCAATTTAAAGATGTCACTGATTCAAAAAGCTTTAAGGTAATTTATTTCATTATTCCTAACCTATTGGAAATTGTGGGAGATATAGGTCCTTTACTAGTATGTGAAATTGGCTTCATAGTATCTTCTTTGAAGTTTATGCTAAAATATAGTCGTGTTTTTATACTAGTTAAGCTGCTGGATTTTTTTTTGATATAATATATTTTAGAATCAAGTGTTCTTTTGTTTTTCAAGTAATGCCTAGATAAGGATACTTTCCACAGTCCACTGGGTCTTAACTTAGTTATTGGATATCATCCTACTTTTATCAGGAATTCCACCGTAATCTAGAAAAATCTTAGTTAATAGTGCTTAAAATTTTAATTTCATCTCTGACCTCCCTAATAGAATTAGAAATCCAGAAGCCAATAGGTATGTATTCTTTCACTTAAATAGTAGAGATGATCATAATGATAATTTGATGATATGTTGCTTTAGTTTTCCTAGTCATCGCTAGGGTGAAGCACTCTTTTTCTCCTTCCTATTGTCCTACAATTTCTATTCCTCTGATCCTTTTCACAAAAATAATGCATTGCAAAGCCCACTGCGTCCCTAACGTATTTAAATAACTATCTACTGCTTAAATAATGTTCATGGATCGTTTTAATCATCTCACAACAGGCCAGAATTTGGTCTCCAAACCCTGTCGTATAATTTCATATCCTACCCATTTCCATGCTATCCATATTAGATCCCATTACAATATTCGTCATAGGAGGCTATACGAAAGTTGACGAAATCCCAGTAGGCTTTATGAGATTTCTTAAAAGCTTTCTTGTGTGAATATGAGCATGGGCTGTCTCTTGGTAATTCACTTTAGAATGGATGCTTAGCAGAATGATCTGGAAAGAGAAACACCAATGGATGTCTATTATAGGATATATAATATTCATATGGTAGAAATTCACCCTGACTTTAAAATTCGAACAGTAAACAACACTCTTATTGACCTGTTTCACAAATACTTCTGTATCAAGCACCACAAGAAGAGATTAGTTTACGACAATCAATTCAATATGCTAGAGAATATGGCATGCTTGCAAAGACGTTTTCGAAGATGATTAAATGTATGATTTAAAAAGTTGTGAGGGGAATTAAGTCCCTCTAACTTGATGGTTTCAGTGTGGCATGTTGTTCCGATGAGAAACCCATGCAACATTTACTGTTAATAAGTTATTTCCTAATAACAATGATGCTATGTCTTATAAGCCGTGTTACCTCGGCAAAAGCAGTGATACATTTTTAAGCTTGTTACAGGTAGACACATTCTATAAGTGACTTCTGAACAGTTTTTATTAATTATCTCACCCCACCCCCACCCGGGAACAGGTCACATTCATTGTTCTTCAATATACTGCCTTTTTTCGTCATCATTTTACTGCAATTGGAGCAAGTCTTTGCCTCATCAACTTAATGTTCTGTTACAGCTTATGGTGTTGATATGCTGAATACCATTGGCTATATATATGCAAGGCGGGCAGCAAAAGAGCTTGGAAAGAAGGTGAAGTATCTGGGCGTGCCATTCATTGCTGAGTGGTTTAGGAACAAAGGACACTATCTCAAATCCCAAGTAACTGCTGCAACAGGTTGGTTGTCATGTCCTGTTTTAACAAGGAGCTGATTTTGACTGGTTTCTAAATTTTTACTCGGATCAAATATTTTTGCCTTGTTTAGTTGACCTGTATCTAATTCAAAGTCAAGTGCCTGAAAGTGGCACTATGGCCATGATATCTAGGTTCTCCTTGGTTTTGGGAAATGAATTGCAACTGTGTTCCTTGTTCTTATTGATTTTACCAATAAAACAAGACCCAAGATAGAGAAACTAGGAATCAGAGGACAGTGTACAAACCCGCAAATGTCGTGTTACGAATTTATGTACAACAAACAACTCAATTTTTTCATACTACTAAATCCAAACACAAATGAACAACTAAAACAGTACAATATTTTGGAAGTCCTTATTCTTTGAACTTACTGAATCCAGCTGCAGGCTTGAAAATTCTCATATTCACCCAATTGAGTTTTTAAGATGTAGGAGTGAGAAAAATTTAGGTAGAGGAAGACTCTTGGCTTTAGCATGGAACATTTGGCGATAGACAACTATTAGAATTTTCAACTCATCATTGGACTAACTTTGGATCCCAATTTTCTATTTTATACATGATTTGCATGTAATTCTTACATCAAGTGGATATTATCCTTTTATTCCAAGTTTCTTTTTGTTGCTGGGAAAAAAGTAGGTTAAAGTGAAAAATGGAAGTTGCAGATGTACAAGTTAATTAGGTTCAATCAAACTAACTTGATGCACATTGTTAAAAATGTAATAAAATGGAATTTTGTATGTTACTTGTGTAGTTATGAGTATAAGCCCCTCTATTTATAGAGCAACTAAATTAAGAAGCTTAAAGGAAACAAAATTGTAGTAAGTAAAAAAATATCAAGACAAATATTTTAAGTCAAACTCTACTTTTAAAATCATATCTAAATTCTATTTATATCTTTATTCTTATCATGATCTCCATCAATGTGGTATAAGATAAACTACAATTTCAACATAATTTTAATGATAAATGTTAATTGAAGCTGAAGAATTTCTACATTCCTTTTGTTTTTAAGATGCAAAGGGATAATGTTTCTTTTTCTTTCTTCTATTTCTTTTGTTTGATTGGGGCGAGATCTGCAATAATTTAGCCGGAAAGAGCCTAGTCTGACCCTTGCTCATGCTAATATAGTTCAGAACTAACCAACTAGCCCTAAATGCTTGTGCCCATATTGACAGATAAAGGTTATCTAAGTTTTGGGACAGCCAATTGCCCCATCATTCCAAAACTCAGGTGGGAGAGTGTTCGGTAAAATCTCGCAAGCATACTGGATCGTTAACTAGTAATAAATAAAGTAAGTTTAGAGTTATCGTCCCACGAGGAATAATGTTTAATTTCGGTCTACTAATTATTATCAAGTTCGATAAAGAGTAACATCAAAAGAGATTTGTTGTGATTTTCTAATCAAATTTTAACTAAGAAAGCAATTAAGAATGGTTTTTAGCAAATATGTGATGAATGTATTGGATTTCTGAATCCACTATTAGTGTTAATTTCAATTCTCGACCCATAAAAGGTGGTATTATTTTCCTAATGTTGATGACAATCAATAATCTAATTTTATTAGATATCTTTCTTCAAGAAATATCGAACATATGCTTAGCACGACCCGGTTCTATTCCTAGTTCAAATTCAAATGAAAAATAAGCATTTAATAACAAGATTATTTCACGCCCTTGCACATGCCATACATATTATTTCTAATATCTATTGCCTGTGTGTTAAATATGCAGTGTTTTACCTATTGTGAATCTCCCAACACTACGAATAGGCAACAAGTTATTTAAATGGCGATCAAGCATTCGAACAACACAATGTAGATGCATAAATAATAATAAAAAACTCAAGAAATTACTAAAGTAACGAGTCTTGAATCAAAAACAACTAATAAGGTTCATCATCCATCCAATACAATGAAAAACTTAGCCTAACATTCTTATAATTAAATTACATATGGAAAAACATCCCCGAAAATAAGAAAGATGGAAGTAGGAGAAATCCATGTTCTTGGCTCAAATTTTAAAATTTGGCTATGAATCTTCAAATCTTTGTATGATTTGTCTTGATTTGATATATAAACTTGTTCTTCGTCTCCAAAATATGTAGAATTAGGTTGAATGAAGGTTAGGGACGTTCTGGTCGAATATTGGAATATGTAGAATGCAAAAAGATTGCATTCTAAAAGTACTAAAATTAGAAAAAGAAAAAAAGATTTATTTTTTCGTTTTACCTTGGGGTGCATGCCTCAGGTGATTTTGGAGTTGCAGGAGGTCTCAGAAGAGGAGGCGCGCCTCCTCTACAAGACTAGGCGCACACCTAGGCTTGTTCTGAGTAGCCTTAAGTATATTTGCCATAATTTTATTTCCCAATATCCGATTGAGGCGATTTAAAGTGCGTTAGAAAGATAACTCAAAGGGATACAATTCTTCTAGTAATATTATTTTTCCAATTTGAATGTTTTGTTATGCCAAAAATAGGTCTTAATATGAGGCTGGAAATTTGGAACATAACTTTTTCGGCTGGAACTTGATGTGTGATAATACTTTAACTATATTTCATCCTTTTGAGTTCTTTACTCCTAGCACTCTCGAATCTTCATCTTGAGGTCCGTCACAACTTTTGAGTATTTGCACTTTAGTTCCTGTATTTTGGATATCTTACAATCAAGCCCATTTTCACAATTTTCCTCCAATTCTTCATAAAATCATGCGTTTTACATATTGAACACAATACATAACAAATTAAGCAATATTTCATCAAAAGAATTAAAAAATGTCATTATTTAATGCTTTAAATAAGTGCATAAAATACACTTATTATCGTTTGAGGAAGAAGAACATAATATTCCACTATGTTGAATAAAGAATTATATTCCCCTTTAAATAGACGATAATGCTCATCTAATTTCTAGGGATATTTACAATTTACCTGGAATAGAATCAATCCTATCTAAAATAGAAAACAATAAAAACAGAAACTTCTATCTAAGGATTTGGTAACAGGCTACCAGAACCCCCTAAACTCGTGGAACCAAAAACTGATTTCCTTAATCTCAGCCCCTAATAATGCAAACAGATCATCAAACTAATTATTAAATCTTCTAATAAATTCTACACTCCCCCTCAAGCTGTGCGGTAAATATTTATTAACCCCAGCTTGGAACTCAGATCATCAAAACTCTTTCTTGGCAGAGCCTTGGTAAGAATATTGGCTGTTTGAAGATAAGTAGGTACGTACAACATCTTGATTATCCCTTCCTCTATTTTCTCCTTTATGAAATGTCGATCAATCTCCACGTGTTTTGTTCTATCATGATGTACTGGGTTCTTGGCAATGCTAATTGCTGACTGATTGTCACAAAACATCTTCATAGGTTCTTCACTTGAAATTTTTAATTCCTTTAGTAGCCTTCTTAGCCATATTCCCTCACAAATGCCATGTGCCATTGCCCTGAATTCAGCTTCTGCACTACTCCTTGAGACAACTGATTGCTTCTTACTTCGCCATGTAACCAGGTTACGCCATACATATGTACAGTATCCTAAAGTTGACCTTCGGTCTTGTACTGATCCTGCCCAGTCTGCATCACTGAATATTTCAATATCTCGTCTTTGATTCTACTCAAAAAATAATCCTTTACCTGGTGTTAGTTTCTGGTATCTTAGGATTCTATAGACTGCCTCCATGTGTTCTTCATTCGGACTATACATGAATTGACTTACCATGCTAACAGAGAAACCAATATCTGGTCGGGTGTGAGACAGGTATATAAGTTTACCAACTAGTCTTTGATATCAGCCTTTATCCGCTGGTGCACAATCTTCCTAGTTTGGTTGTTGAATCCATAGGAGTATCTTCCGACTTACATTCGAGCATCCCAGTCTCTTTTAAGAGGTCCTGGACATATTTTCTTTGGGAGACAGAGATTCCCTTTCTTGACCTAGCGATTTCCATGCCTAGGAAGTATTTGAGATTCCCAAGGTCCTTGATTTCAAATTCTTTTGCTAGAAGGCTTTTGATAGTACGGATTTCCTCATAATCTCCTGTTAGAATTATGTCATCCACATATATAATGAGGACAACAAGTTTTCGTGCAGGAGAGTATTTAACAAATAGAGTATGATCTGTTTGACATTGAGAATAGCCATGCCTCTTAGCTACCTTTGTGAATCTCTCAAACCAGGCTCTTGGGGATTGCTTGAGCCCATATAGAGATCTTCTAAGTTTACAAACTTTGTTGTATGTAGTTGTTGTCTCAAATCCTGGAGGAATTTCCATGTAGACTTCTTCAGCTAGGTCTCCATTTAGGAAGGCATTCTTGACATCTAGTTGGTGAAGAGACCAACAAGGTTTGCAGCTAAAGATAGTAGAACCCGAACTGTGTTTAACTTGGCTAAAGGGGCAAATGTCTCCTCATAGTCGATTCCATATGATTGAGTGAATCCCTTTGCAACCATCCGTGCCTTGAATCGATTAACACTCCCATCTTCATTATATTTGACCATGAATATCCATTTGCAAACTACTGGACGTTTTCCCGTTGGTAATTTTGTGATTTCCCAAGTTCCATTCTTTTCAAGTGCATGTATTTCTTCATACACAGCAGATTTCCACTCAGGTGAGCCAAGAGCTTCTTGTATGTTGTTGGGAACCTCGATGTTGTCGAGGTTGGCAACAAATGATTTGAAATTCGGTGACAGTCCTTCATATGACACAAATGTGTATATCGGGTGTTTTGTGCATGATCTTACACCTTTTCTCATAGCAATAGGATAATCACTATCATCATTAGTTAACTTACTATGTGAAGTATCGGGATTAGAGTTACCTGATGGATCTTCACTTGATCTAGGACTTGGATCAGACTCTTGGGTTTGCTCAAGAGATGCTTGTTGTTCCATCTCCTTTTAGCTCCTTCTCCTCCGTGAGTAGGTAATCAACTCATCATTCTTTGTTGATTGAATAGTGTCCAGATTTTGAGGTGGATTAGTAGGAACAGGCGGATTGTTGGATTGATTTTGAGGAGGAGATGGAGATTCTAAGAAGAGATGTTGAAGAGGAATGGACTCAGTAGGAGGGATGGATTGGAGATGGAGATTCTAAGAAGAGATGTTGAAGAGGAATGGACTCAGTAGGAGGGATGGATTCAGGAGAATAATGAGATGATTCTTCAATATCCCAAAGCTGGTATTCCTAGGTAAAATTAGTCTCCCCCTGAATATCAGATTTGAGGTAATAAGGCTGTTGCTAAAAAAAGGTGACATCCATGGAGTGATAATATCGTTTAGTGACCGGTGAATAGCACTTATATCCTTTTTGAGTTGGAGAGTACCCAAGAAAAATACACTTAGGCTCTAGGATCAAGTTTATCCATGTGTTGTTGACGAACATGAACAAAAGCTGAGCACCCGAAAACTTTGAAAGGAATAGTGGAGATGAGACGAGTATTGGGAAATGACTGAAGTAGGATTTGACAGGGAGTTTGGAAGTTGAGAATATGAGATGGTATCCTGTTTATGAGATATGCTGCAGTGAGAATGGCTTCACCCCAGAAAAGTTTTGGTACGTGTGTAGAGAACATGAGAGAGCGGGCAACATCTAGAAGATGCCGGATTTTTTCTTTCGGCAATTCCGTTTTGCTGAGGAGTGTTGACATAGGAACTTTGGTGAACTATACCGTGACTTAAGAGATAATCATTAAGAATGGATTTGAAATATTCTTTGGCATTGTCAGTTTTTAGAATTTGAATTTTTGCTTGGAATTGTGTTTGGATCATGGTGTTGAAGTTTTTGAAGATTTGACCTGCCTCAGATTTTTCTTTCACGAGGAATACCCAGGTAAGTCTAGTGTGATCATCTATAAAAGAAATAAACCAGCGAGAACCAGTAACATTCTTGATTCTAGATGGACCCCATGCATCACTATGAGTCCTTGAAAAGGGTTGGGATCCTTTGTAGGATCGGTTGGGATAAGAGTTGCGAACATGTTTAGAAAATTGACAAATTTCACACTGAAACCTATTTGGATTTTTATTATGGAAGAGTAAAGGAAACAACTTCTCAAGATACAAGAAATTTGGATGTCCTAACCTATAGTGCCACTACATAATTGCACTCATTATTAGAACGACTAACAGAAAAAAAACTAGGACTACTGGACACTGAACAATCTGATTGGTGAGTTGATCCTTGAGGAGGATCATTAACCTCGAGGAGAAGATAGAGCCCCAAACACATCTTAGCACTGCCAATCGTCTTCCCCGAGTCTAAGACCTAAAATTCACACAGATTTGAGCAAAATTTAGTAACACAATTGAGATCTCGAGTGAGTTTACTAATGGACAGTAAATTGCAATTCAAATTTGGCACAAGGAGAACTGAGTCAAGTGTGATGTTCTCTGAAACTTTAACAGAACCTGTACCAGCCACCTTGAGAGTGAACCATCGGCTATCCTGACTGTTAAATTTTTATAACAAGGACTGTAAGCAGAAAATATCTACTCATCTCCGGTCATATGATCGGATGCTCCTGAGTCTATAATCCATGGACTTAGCTTCTCTTTTTTAACATTAAGAGCACTTAAGAAATTACCTTTCTGTGCCACGGAACTAGTACATGGGGGTAGATGCTGTCAATGATTAGCTGTACATTTTCCGTAATACTTCTAGTTGTTCCTTGCTGAAGGGAGTGGGCTCGGGTGATGGTTTTTCATCCACTGAGACGAGATTGCCCCTTCCTTCTTTGTCGTTGGCAAATCGGGAAGGCTTCCAATCTGCAGGTTTGCCATGGATTTTCCGGCAAGTGTCCTTGGTGTGACCAGTACGTCGACAATGATCACACCATGGGCACCCTTTTTTTGTCTGTTGTCACTGATGTTGTATGAATTTCCTCTAACTGCAAGGGCTGAGCTCTCAAAATTTGTCGCAGAGTCTTGAGAGCCCATCATTATCTTCGTTCGACTCTCCTCTCTACGAACTTCTGAAAATGCTTCCCGGATATTCAGCAGTGGTTTGGATCCTAAGATTCTCCCTCGTACTTCATCAAGATTTTTATTTAATCTAATCAGAAATTTGTATATTCTTTTCTTTTCAATAATCTGTCTATACCCGATTCCATCATTTGGACAGCTCCAATTGTGCTCCTCGAACAAGTCCAGTTGTTGCCAGTAGCGGTTGAGCGTGTTGAAGGCGGAAATCATGGAGATCACTCTCCACCTCGAACAATTCAGATGTATTCTCATTATTAGAATACGTTTCCTTGGCAGCTTCCCAAATCTCCTTTGCTGTTCCGTAGAGAAGAAAATTTTCTCCAATGTCATTTGTCATGGAATTAATAAAGCCATGATAGGACCATGTTATTTTCGGAATTCCAAATTTTGAACTTCTCATCGTTCTTGTTTGGTTTGGCAGCAATTCTGTTGAGATAATCTTCCTTTCCGCATATAAACATCATTACGCAATGGGACCGTTGGAGATAGTTGTTTCCATGAAGTTTGTGTCCTGTAATGAGCATGAGGTTACTATCTGAACTGCTGCTATTGCCTGAAGCCATGATTGGAGGTGATTTGGGAAACTGAAGCAGTTGAGTTGCGTCTCCTGTATTTGGTCATATGAGTGAATTAGGGTTAAGAGAATGCTCTGATACCATATCGTTTGTGGAAGAAGAACATAATATTCCACCATGTTGAATAAAGAATTACATTCCCCTTTAAATAGAAGATAATGCTCATCTAATTTTCTAGGGATATTTACAATTTACTTAGAATAGAATCAATCCTATCTAAAATAGAAAACAATAAAAACGGAAACTTCTAAGGATTTGGTAACAGGCTACCAGAATCCCCTAAACTCGTGGAACCAAAAACTGATCTTTTAGCTGTAAATTTCCTCAATCTCAGCCCCTAATAACGCAGACAGATCATCAAACTAATTATTAAATCTTCCAATAATTCTACACTTATCAATGAGGTGTTACAAGTTCTCCAGATCGCACGTGACATCTTTGTTGTTTCCAATCCATGCATATATCCATGGATCACCTCACATATCAGTCTCACATAAGTTGATAGTATTCCATGGCTTTTGATGCGTACAAGGATTTGAGTCAGATCCTTGTCCCTGCCAAATGGTCAGATGGCTTATACCAATATTGACAGGTAGAAGATACATATATCTATATAAACCAGTCATATTATCCTATCACAACCACAGTGGGATGGTGTTCCATCAGGAAGATGTGAGATCATATCTTCATTATGCATGAGTTTTGTCTTTAAAGTTTGATGATTAGATAGTTTCTTTTGCTTATAAGTTCTAACTTCACCGACGTGTATGGTCTGTAGCCAGGTATTTAGAGTTTCATAGGTGAACCATTCTCTTACTGTAGTTCTTGATATTATGCATATTAGTTTCAACTCAGTTCAAATATTCCATACTTATCATGGCTGGCTATATGGGTCCTCTTCTCTCTCCCAAATTGTAAAATCTGATGATCCCTGTTGTATGAAGCAGGCAAAATGTTGTGATGGTTGTAGGCTACCACTTTCCTCCTTTATTTGGATTTGGACGGTGTGTTAAAGACATAAAGCATGTGGCACGAGTTATTTGGTCTTTGTATTTTTTTTGTAATATATTTATGAAATTAAATTAATCTATACTTTTCTTAGGTGCTATCGCTTTGATCCAGCTACAAGAAGACATGAAGCGACACCTTAATGAAGAAGGAAAGTATACTGAGGACGAACTCGAAAAATACATGGAATCAAACAAGAAGTTGATGACCGATTCCCTCTGGAAGCTTAATGTAGCTGATATTGAAGCTACGCTGTCCCGTGTTTGTCAGATGGTTGTTCAGGACTTTGAAGTTTTTGGTCAACTGTTTTATGTACCATTTTAATTTCTCCATTATGATGTATTATGATTTCCTTAGGTTCTCCATGAAAACAATGTGAAGAGAGAGGATCTTCGTCTGCGAGCGAAGGGTTTAAAAACCCTGGGCAAAATTTTCCAGGTAATATATATGCCCATAGACATCATCATTTTCTTGTTATATGAAATATTTCCATTCATTATATAAAATACTAAGCATATTGTTGGTATGCTTCAGAGGGCGAAGTCAGTCAATGGGAATGAGACTGAAAGTACACTAAATGACCCGGTCCACAAATTGAATGGAAGTGAACCAAGTAGCAATGCTTCTTCTTTTAATATGTCAGCAAGATCGCCAATAGATGAAGAGGTATCTCACAACGCAGTAGCATACCAGGTAGTGCTTTCATTCCCCCTTGAACTCTGTCTCTTTGTAAACGTTGGAGGTTAAAAGAAGAGTTTCTGCTAAAACATTTCATCCCATTTTAGAAAGTGAAACTTTTCTAGAATAAGACGATTTTACTAATCCACCCGCACCACACACACACACACACAAGAAAAAGGAATAAGAAAGAATCTAACCAGAGGAAAAAGATGAAATGGAAATAGAAAAAAGGCAAAGGTTCCAAGGAGGCACCCTTTTCCTTATTTATTTGGAACTTACATTGGAGTTAAACAGAAGAAAGGGAGATGAGAAAATGCCCCTCGTGGTTTCATGTTCAAAACGAGCATACATCATTAAGGCTAATTATATGGTGTGACATTAGCATCTATGCTTCTTAAGGATATATCATTTTATTCAGTGTATTTGGTTAATATTTTTCCTTCCTATAATGAACAAGAATCTATTCCACTAAAATATCTACATTTTTGAGGAAAATGTTTTCAAATTTGTTTCGATCAAAATAACCTTAATAAATTCTTGTTCACATCCAATGTTGTTTTATACATTAATATTTATGCAACTGGATTTTCCAGTGCCCATACGTGGAGGTTCCCCAATCTGCTGGAGCTCAATTCAATTTCCCAGTGCCAGCTGCGCCGCTTGGTGCTCAGAGACGTACATAAACATCCAGAGTTTGACATTTTTCGTAGCATTTTAACGGTACTGCATGCTGTATATATTTTTCTTGTCAAATGACGAAGTTAGTGTGTATATTATTTCTTGAATGTGCTGGTATCATATTATACATGCCATTTAGAAATTCCATGTTGCTGCTGCTGAAGCCTTTGATCGATCCTTGGACTAATGCTTTATTGACAGTGATTTCATTTTCTTGAATTGCATATTTTGACTTGCATGTTACTGGTTAAAACATAGTTATGTTGTGACTTGTGCTGTCTGATATAGTCTTCAGTTATCTTCCCCAACCCCAACCTCTCCTCCCCTGTCCCCCTACTTTACAAGAACTCGCTCGCTCTCTCTCACTCACTCACTCACTCACACACACACACGCACATACCACATATTTGATATTTTGGATTTAGTCGCACTCAGGGGCGGGTTGCCACATCTCAACATGGTTCTTCTTTTCCACTCTTGACCGATTGTTGTTCAGCTAAAATTGGCCGTACGTGAAAATTTTGGGATCTTTTGCCTCTTTAAGTACAGAGTTTAAGTGCCCACAAACAGAGAGACTGCCCAGAGAGCCAACTTTTACTTGTTCTCTCAATAATTAGGAGAATCAAGCCTCTGAATAGGTTCTATTCCAACCTTTGGTAGTTTGTTATGGGGTCCACCTGGCCCCAAGTAGTTTGTAAACTATGAATTGATGTTATTTCGTTGCATGACGCGTCTATAATGTGTTGGTGGGTGCTAAGAAAATGAGTTTTTAATCTCGGAATGGAAACAGCAGAAGAGAAACAGAATTATGTATTTATTTTCCATGAGATGGTAATGAAAAATTGAGTAAGGTGGTATCTTCTTTGAGGGTCAAGGCATATTTATTTCAGATCCAATAATGCAATTTGGCTTGTAGGTATGGCGGGTTTGGTATTTAATTAATAGGGGTGGTGGTATTTGAAAATTGGAGACCGAAATTTTTAATTGGAATTGAGAATTGAATCTCAACAGGGGTGCACATTTTATGTGGAGCCACGAGTCCACTGGTTAAACCCCCATTTGATGGTCATTATTTTAAAAAAATGAAGTTTTGAATAGTGATATTTTGAAGAATGTTTGGTTAAGAAGTGGAGAAAAAAATTTAAATTTATGTGCAAAATATTTTATTATGTAAATGTGGTTAAAAATAAATATGAGAATTAAAAAATTTTGTTTTAAAGTGAAACAAATATGGGCTTAATTAATTCGATTGAATTTTAACATTTGTTTGTCTATCATTATTTCAATTTTTTTCTTAAAATCATTTTGAATTATACATTTTCTCAATAAATTTTTTGCGCGTAAATTTATTTATTTATTTTTACTTTTTAATCATACATTATTTTTAAAAAAAGCACGGTTAAAATAATTTAGACAAATGGGAAATTTATTCAAAATAATCTAGAAGAGTTAAAAGGCGTGGAGGTGAAGTTTTTATATTTTGACAATTGTCAATAAAAAGGGTTGTCATAGTATAAGATACATATTCAATGATAGTGTAAATTGGTATATTTAAAGTTGCTTTTACATCATAATTTAAAATTCAATGAATCTAAATTCAAAATTTGTCCCTGTTTGGTAGCATTTTGTCCAAAAATGAGAATACAATTTAGACCGTTGAACCTGTCTCGGACCCAATTGTGTTGCTTTTAACTTGGAAGGATGCTTTTTACGAAATTGGCATCACTTCTATCAGAAAGAATTTTATTTGAAAGGGCAAATTGATATTTAACCAAATTCAGTTTAAAAAATAAAAACCAGCTCCCTTGTATAAAATGAGAACCAAACAAGTGCTTTGTTCAAATGGTAAGATTTAAATTCATTTTCCGCCTCTTGTAGTCGTGAAAAAGATGTAAAATCACATTTACAAGTTTAAAAAAAAAAAAAAATAAGATGATAATTAAAATTTTAAATATTAATAATTATATTATAAATTAATTTATATACTCAAACCCTACCCCATTTAAACCCTAATCATTTTCTCCCACACCTTCTTCTCCCTTTTCTTTCCTCTCCCATCTCTCTCTATCCTCCCTTCGCAAAAGGATCACCGTTGGAGAGCATCGCTGTCGAAGACCATCTCACCTTTTGTGATATTGAGACGTTTTGAAATTGGTAGTGAGAATATAGTCAAATGACAAGTAGGGTCAGAAGTGGGCAGTGTAACACGACGGTTACCCCCACTTTACTCACCCACTGGAAGTTACAACGACTCCAACCATCCGTTGGAAGTAGCAGCGCCGCTGCGAGAACCATGCATAGGGATGCTCGATGTTGTGAAAGTCGTTGCGGGATGAGCAGTGGAGCTTGCAGAGGTAGCTGCCCATCTAAGTGGCTGCCTCAAGGCTTTTTGGTATGGGCGTTGATGCAATTTGCTACGAGTATAGGTTGAGGCAGAAACGGGCAATGAGAACAAACAGAGGTGTGTTGTAACGATGGGTACTGTGGCCAATGATATTTGATCTGTAATTTTAGATTTGGTTTTTTGGATCTAATTTTTGGTTGTGTTTGGGTGGTGGTGATCGTGATTTTGGCCACGACGGTGAGGTTGGGGTGATGTTGACAGTGCTGGTAAGGTGGTTGTGGCGATGGGGCGATAGTTGTGGTTGGGCGGCGGTGGCGGCGATTTTGTTAGATATTGTTGGTGGTGGTGGTGGTTGTGGTTGTGATAATTTTGAAGTTGAAAATGGTAGTTGTTGGAGGTGGTGGTACCATGGTAGAATGGGGAAGGTAGTGGGATTAAGAGGGTTTGAGATCAATCATCTGAGATTGTAACTATTAATTTGGGTTTGCTGTAACTAAAAAATAATTGAATGATAAATTGTGACCAATAAATAATATGCCACTAAAAATTTAAGTTGCAATTAATAAAATTTGTGATTTGTGATCGATAAATAAATAAATTGTAACCTATAAAATTTTTTATTTGTAACCAATAAATAATGTGTCAATTAATTCAAGAATTTGAGATCAAATTAAATAGAATTGTGATTTTAATATATTTAATTGTTACATATTTTTCTAATGTATGACTGATGAATAAATTGTCATCTACAAAATTTTTAATTTGTGACTTATAAAATTTCTAATTCGTGATCGATTAATTCAATAATTTTTTACTAATAGTATAAAACTGTGACCATAATATATTTAATTAATTATTTCATAAATAAAATTTAATTAATATCTGATTTAGAAATAATCAATTTTATTTCTTAATTTTGAAATGGATCAAACTTAATCTTTTAGATTCGAAATTTTCCTTAAGATAATAATACGAATTATTGGTAATTTCGAACATTGCTAGTCAAGAAGTGATTCTCCTGTTGACTTTCGGTGGTACCTAGGGAAGTAGTTTCCTTTGCTGACGGCGCTCAAAAAGTCCAAGAAGAATATTTTTGGCAATGTTTTATTTTATTTTATTTTTCTAGAACTTGTGGAGTTGAGGTGACAGAGGGATCTGTTTCATTTTTTTATTTTTATTTTTAGCATTAAAATTAAGACATGTTCTCTTTATCATTTTCAAATCGTTTTCTACATTCGATTTTTCAAAACAGTGAAAACGCGTTATCTCTCATTTTCGAAAACGTGTTTTTGAAAACAAATTAAAAATTTACAAAGAAAATCAAAAACGACAAATTTGTCGTTTTGAGTGTTTTCAATTATAATCAAATCAAAATTTTCAAAACGTATTTTGGGTGTTTTCAAAATAATTTTTCAAAATACCAAAAAGAACAAATTTTCAACAATATCAAAATAGACACTTAAAACACAAAATCCAAAATAAATTAAAAACTCAAAACACAAAACTGAAACACAAATAGAACAACCCCTAAACTTCTACATTTTTGCTCTTTCTTAAAAAAAAAAAAAACAAAATTTGACTCAGGCGAAATTTAACGTGTATATATATATTTGAATGATGAAATGATGACAATAAACACACAAGACAATGCAGAAAAATAAAGAACACATCCAATCGATCAACAAAGGATCTCCTAAATTAGTAAAACTAACCAACGAACTTTCAAATCACACAAACAACTACAGAACCAAGNGACAATAAACACACAAGACAATGCAAAAAAATAAAGAACACATCCAATCGATCAACAAAGGATCTCCTAAATTAGGAAAACTAACCAACGAACTTTCAAATCACACAAACAACTACAGAACCAAGATTAGCCCCTATTTCAGGCCCAAACTACTGTAGCAAGTTGAACCACACAGGATTCCACAAATGTTGGCTAGAACCTGTAAGTTCCACAGATCAAATCAAGAAGAAAACTCAAGAGCTTGGAGAGAGAAAGAGTCCTCCAGAAGAGAGAAACTCAGAAGACATAATAGAACCATCGAGAATAGGCTCCAACCCAAGAGTCATAATAGTATGACTTAATCTCAGTCGTAGATAAGATCTTACTTGGATGGGTCAACTTTTACTAGTCGTCCTATTTAGCTTATACTTCTAGGTTAAAATGGTTAGAAACGAAATTACAATCTTCTTAATTGTACGCTAACTATGCGCTTTTAACACAATGAAGACTCCATGCTATGCTATGAAATTATGTTGCAAAAATATTACTTGTTTTGATTAATTTTGTT
>CAIGRP010003079.1:0-11586 GCA_903798385.1 Fraxinus cuspidata
TTGAATTGATGTCTGATTCAGATACAAGTTCTGATGAAGATTTGATGCAGCGGGTAGAGGAGGACATTAACATGTGGCTTTAGTACTGTAGAATCGCCGAGCGAATTGTTCGCGAATACTTAGCATCTAATAGAGCAAGTCGATATTTATTCTCGACAATGCGATGCAGCCACATTTTAATGCTACAAAATATGCATGTATATCCACAAACGTGTTTCCAGGAGGTTATGATGTACCCTCCAATGTTTATGTACTTTACGCACATCCTTTGTGATGAGTACGACATTTCTAGCAGCACGAACATGGACATATATGAACAAGTTGGAATGTTCTTATATATTCTTGCACACGGGAAAGGAAATCGGTAAGTGCAAACACTGTTCAGGCATTTGTTGCAGACGATTGGCCATTACTTTAAGACGGTCCTACGACCGGCCATTAATTTTAACAACACCTATTCAAATCAATAGCCTTGATTTTGAAACTTCAAATGATGTCAAACATGGCGCATGAGTGTATAACTAGCTTATTCATTCTTTTTTTTTTTTTTTTGGTACCACCTCATCTACCTCTCTTTATTTATTCATAGTTATTGTATTTGTGTTCACCAAAGAAAGGGTCCTCTGAAGCAAGTTATTTCTTCGGTATGTAGACAATGAATTGCTTGTGTGATTGCGGTTTAGTAACTATGCTATCGTGGATAGATAGGAACCCTGGTCAATGGTTTCTTACATGTCAAGGACCACGGGTAATTTGCTTGATTTTGTGTAAAAATTCTCCGTAGCGCCATTCTCATGTTAACCGCCCAATTCTTGTTTTCTGTATATGAAACTGGTGGTTGTGGCTTATCCACACATATGCCCCCAATCTAAAGAAATAATCACTGGCTTGTTTAAGCCAAAGACGGAATACCAAGAAGTGTGAGTCTTAGCTTACAGAAGAAGATGGGATCTAATAGGAAATTCGGGCTTTTGAATTTGTCGCTGGTGTTCTCCCAATGAAGATACTTCAAATGCGCTCATGCAATTTATGGTTTCTGTATTGTATTTGCGCATCGGATTTGTTAATTTAAAAATTTGTGGTTTGCTTTTGTATTTGAGGTTTAATGAAGCTTCCATTTTCTAGGTAGAAATAAAAATCATAAATCAGTCGAAAAATATGAGAAATAAGAAATTATGACTTTGCTTTTATTAGGATTTGTTTTGACTCTGTAACTATGTGTTAAGAGTTTGAAAATCCTACAATTGTTAATGCGGAACATATCTCGATTCATTGATTTGTATCTTGAATTTGGATATTTAAATCTTGATTTATTGTTCTTCAATTTAATTGTTCCAAACATTTTTCTTGATTCTTGATTGTAGGTTCATGGATCTTCATCTTCACTATGTTTTCTCTTGTATTCTTGTATTGATGGGATGACACAAAGAATGAGAATCACCAACTCTAATGGATCCGGTCTCTACACATATAATACGACACACACTTTATTTAGATGCTCAAAGCCCAATTACTTAGGGGTTGTTCTCTTTGTATTTCAGTTTTGTATTTTGAGTTTTGAATTCATTTTGAATTTTATGTTTTGAGTGTCCATTTTGAGATTGTTGAAAATGTGTTCTCTTTGACATTTTAAAAAATTGTTTTGAAAACACTNAGTTTTGTGTTTTGAGTGTCCATTTTTGAGATTGTTGAAAATGTGTTCTTTTTGGCATTTTGAAAAATTATTTTGAAAACACTCAAAACGCGTTTTGAAAATTTCAACTTGATTATAACTGAAAACACTAAAAACGATAAATTTGTCGTTTTGGGTTTTCTTTATAAATTTTTAACTTGTTTTCAAAAATGGGAAAGAGAACGTTTTTCACTGTTTTGAAAAATCGAAAATAGAAAACGGCTTGAAAATTGTAAAGAGAACATGCCCTTAATTTTTTATTAGATCACTTTAATTTTGGGCTTAATTTAAGATATCATTTATACACAATTAATTATATATGTCGGCCCACATTGCAAATTAAATAATTTCCCAACAAACAACTCCAACACAATTCAAGCAAGCATTGGCAACAAGATAACACAAAACATCTTAACAATGGCATTAAAACAGAACAACACAGTTACATATTACCATCAACACATTTCAACAACTAACAATTGTTGGGACAATTATAAAACTTCATAATATGGTTACCAAAACGGCCACTTAAAAGGCCATATGTTGCATTACATATTAATCCCAACTATATTATTTTTCATAACAAAGCCACTGTTCAGTAACATCAAAATACATGTCCAGAAAGACAGATTACATCAGAGAACAATTTTATAATTACAAAATATGAAAGTTCGTAGCTGCTATAGTTTCCTTGTGAAGAGCTTATCGACTGGCACTCTTAATGGTAGTAATTGCCACTATGCCTTTGTGGACGGGCAAGTTAAGTGCCGATGTGTAGCCACCACGCCTCACCCGATATAAATAAGAGTAGAACTGGAGGCTACATTTTTGGAGTCAACCAGACCGCCTCGCCTAACTTTCAAGAACAAATTAATAATGTTTGCTATTTCTTTGGATAACAATTATTAGACCCAAGTTTTATAACCTTGGAGAATAAAACTTCAAGAGACAATTATTATTAATGATTGAGACAGTTACCACGAACTCCACAAATTTAGGCAATAGTGAGGAATATGCTATAGCACTCATCCCCACAATATGAGAGAAACGAGTTATACACAATTGCCATTGTAAATAAAGGTAGGAATTCTTGATCTAAGGGAAACAACATCGGCTTTTACACAAAAATACTTATAGTGCGTTTGATTGTGAACATAAAATTTACATGGCAAAAAAATAAATTCTAAACAATTCAATTGCTTAGAATTTATTTGTATTGAAATTATTAATTAAATGTATTTGATTGATTTAATTTTAAATCTAGAAAATATTATAATTGTCCATCTTTTATTAGTGGATAGATCAGAGACAGAAAGATGGTGAATTACCTGAAAAAATACAAACCACCCTTCTGTAAAGAAAATGTTTTGTTTAATTATTTTTGAGAAAAATATGGTCACATGAAAAAAAAATTGAAAAATATTTTCTACAGAAAAAAATTGTCAATCAAACACCACAAAATTAAAAAATTGGGTAGAAAAATGACATTTTTCATGAAAAATAAAATCAATCAAACACACTCTTAAGTCATTTGTTAGTCAATATTTTATATTTCCTATTATTGTTCATTTGGCTTCTGTGTTCGTACTATGCATTATCTTCGTGGCATTTGTTTTTAGAGTTTTTTGTTTTCATCAACCTCATTTTTAGAGTTACATGTATACTCTATTGCTATTTGGGCTAGTGATCTCATTGACCATAAATCCTCCACTGATTTGTGCACTTTTGGATGATTATTTTATCTTTTGAAAAAGTAAACAGCAGACTGTTATTTTTCTTCGATCTATACTAATGCTGAGTATTGTGTTATGATGTCCACTACTATTGAATTGTATGATTTTGTTACTTACAGATATGATTAGTTTCCTTATCTCACACCGAATTTATGTACTGTGATAATAAAATGATATTTTAGATCTCTCATAGTTCTATGGATGATAACATTCTCACCCTCAACTTGTCCCGCATTGCCCCGTCCAAACGGTTGGGCATTGCATTCTATGGTTACATTGGTGTTTATATTATTCCCTACAATACCCGCCTAATAAATGAAGAATCATTTAGTTAGTTGAAATATAAAAGTTGAAAAACTAATTTCTTGCGGTTTGAAGCGGATATTTGCGGATATCACTCTGGAATTCTACATGTTTCCATCTTGATTCATTAAATCTATGTTACTTCGACATTTCAATCATCTTGTTGTTATCCATGTCTGGCAAAACACAACATGGACTTGAATTTTATATTGTCAAACTTTATGTAAAACATTTTTGGAGCATTTTACTATCTAATCAACATATCATAAAGCAGATGCATATTTTCAGGAAAATAAAGAAATCACATATTGAATTTTAGTATATTTATATATAGATTGAATAATTTTAATATTATTTAATTAAATATTAATAAACAATTTCGTTATTACGAATGTTGACTGTCGACGATCAATAGTCAATGTCTGCCCTAACGAACCTCCAATCCTGAATTCGCCACTGATGACAACGTGGTTGAAATAAAAAACAGCGATGATTAATTTTTTGGAGAACAGACGAATTATTTAAAAAATATTTTTCTCAATTGAAAAAACCTCAAGTACTGTAAATTCTTTGATGATGTGACGGAATTTGATTCACCTGTTTTTGTTAAAATCTTCTGTACTTATAGCATGGTTGTTTCACAATCCACCAAATGTTGGTTTTTGGTCATTTTTTTAAATTTTATTTCAATTTACATGTCTAAAGCAATTATTTTACAAGGCAAAAATTCAATTATACATCAAAAAATATTTATAAAAAAATTACTTTATAACTAAAAAAATTATTTTTAAGTAAAAGATCACTTGTAAGAGAAAAATCACATTTAGTTAAAATTACTTGTAAAAAAAATTAAATTATAAGTAAAAAAAATATTTATATACCAAAATTTTAATTATAAGTAAATATTCATTTTTATGTTATAAATTAATATGTATAAAAAAATACTTATAAATAAAATATTACTTTTGAGTAAAAAATTTCATACAATAATTTATAAATTGAAAATTTCACTACTTTTATATATATGGACATTTATGGATAATTTTTTAAAAAAAAAATTATAACCGCTATATGATAATCTTTCAAGTATAGATTAAATTGTTTTAAAAATTGCTACAATCCAAAACTAGACCCCTCATAAACATCTAAAACCGATAGTTAAAAAAAGGAAAAGAAAACCCTTAATTGATACCAAATCTCCCAAGCAGGCCTTTAATCATGTCATCCTTGTGACCCATTTATCCACAAAGTAAAGGCATGAAGTCCGATTGTTGTTTGGTGTCACAAGTTTAAAATATTATTAGTAATAAAGTGTGTAAGTCGAGTATTGATCTTCCTAGAAGTGTGTTAACAAGTTCCGAATTTTGCTTAATTCTAAATTTTAACTAAACAATAAAATTGATTGATTGATTAAGAGCTAAATTATACTAACTAACTTGACTTCGAAGAATTCAATGAGAAATATAGGTTGACACGCGATAGATTGAAATTTGTTTTGACAATATACAATGAATCATGTTGTTTTTAGTTTCTTGAGTTTTGGCAATATAAAATCATACAATTGAATTTTTCAAGCCTATTTGATAGTCTCTCTCGAAAAGAAAATCAGATTTACTCTACAAGAATTCATTATATTTCAATATTAACTATAATGACAGTGCATTAAAAAAAGAAATTCACACATGACCACACAAAGCATAAGAATGTATTCTTACCTCCTATCTAAATTTATGGTTTTCGCTATGAGAACTGTAAACACGTATATCCAGCCTCAATACAATTCTCAAAACCTTCAACTAGATCAATAATTAAAACTTAAAAGCAATAAAAGCAATAATGAAAACAGAGCACGAAAGCATGTTTTTGAAATCAATATACGGAATTTGAAATTAAACTATTAAAAATGAATAATGCTATGTAGTCGCACTGAGATTGCATTAGAGTCTAGTTAGCTCTAGATGATACGTTAAATGAAATGTTAAATTAAATGAGTCATTTAATTCCACATATCATTTAATGTCACATCAACGGTACCTAAACTCTGGTTGCAATCCCAGTAGGGTTAAATAACATTACTCATAAAAAATAAGTAACATTTTTCATCATTGAATCAGAAAATACCAACTTATAATTAGGGTACATCAATAAAAATAAAGAAAAAGACGAAAAGATGCAGAAAGAGGACTCAATTATACTCATAGTTGAAGCTTCAATTGTCGCCTTGTCATCATCTTTTTTTACTTTTCTCTTCAAACCCTAGATTGTTGTGTTTTTCTGTATGTTCAAAATTAATAATAAAAGTTTATCTTAGAATTAGGGTGTGACCCGAATTCTATTTGAAAGATAATTGAAAATTCTAATTAAAGTCGACTTAAGAATAATGCTACTTTGGAATCATATTCAAAGTTTATTTGACAAATTTAAGTTAAAATTCTATTCGGAAGCACAATTAGGAGTTTGGAATTTTTGTTGAATTTGAAGAGGTCAAGATATAGACAAGGATATTTTTGGTTAGCTATCTTAGAGTTCGGAGTCAAAAAGATCAAATTCAACTCGAGATACAGCGTCACACAGGTAGCACCCCAGCGCTGCCCTGCAACAAGCTAACCACTCGCCTATCGCTTGAGCAGTGTGGCGCTAGCTAGTCGCCTGCCTGGCGCAGGAGCGCCGATGTTATCCGGACTCAAATCCATTTTGCGTTTTAAGTATTCTATTTCATCTACAACTCTACTTTTAAGGGTTGAAACATTCAATATATATATATATATAATTTTTTTTTTTAGCTCTCAATTGTATTTTAGATTAAGTTAGACAAATTTGTAAATACAAAATCATTGTATTCTTTTTCCATATTTTAGTGAAATCTCATTTCCTCTTCCAATTATCTTGTTCTTGTGCGTTTGTGATCATTAATTCATATTGTGTCATAAATATATTATTCTTTTCTCGCCTATTTTACAACGGTGTCAAATCCTCCAATATCCAAAGACATAAGGCACATATATGTCGAGGTATTTAGACATCTTTTCCCATCACAAACATGCCCAAAATACCCTCATCAAGTGATCGAAGTTGAACAAACTCGGACAATATTTTGGTTGCTTGCTCGAGCAAGCGTGCTCATAATGTTGACAAAAATTCTCGCATGGTGTCACTTGAGAGTTTAGGCTTTTCTCTTGCTCACTTGAGAATGATGAAGTTGTTCACAATGTTTATCTGCCTTTTTCTTTTCCTGACCTGATGTTGCTTTTTGAGCATATTTCTCAACTACGTAATACTCTCATCTCGTTAAACATGGAGTTGTTACAACTTGAAAACATATAAAAATAAATACGAAATCAGATTCGAAATAACTAGCAATCAAGTAGTATATGCACCTTAATAGATTTGGGCCGGAGTTATTGTGGCAGATATATTACAAAATGTTCTTAACTAAATATTAGTTTGCACGCAAGATATCGATATTTGATATGAGGGTATATATATCATCACGCCAATTCAGACATTCAATGGTTCATTTCATCAAACTTTTGGATGCATTTGAGAATATCTAATAACTCTATATGGTCCTCTATTGGCATTTTTGTAGAAAGAATAAAAAAAAAGTTTAAATCTTCTCATTACATTATCTAATCTTGAATAGTAAATATTAACATGAAACATGTATGCATACAAACTCTTTTTACTCACATTTATGACTTATGTGCTACCCATCTGACTTTGGAATAATTTGTCTTCTGGAGAGGCTTAGGCACCATTCATAGCAATGACACTATTCCGTACATTGAGCATACGAAAATAATAGTTATTATTTGTTCAGCCTTGATTCATAAGGCCTCAAATATCCTACGCGGCGAGCAAATGTAGGGTTAACACGGGGCAAATCTAACCGAACCCCTTCTTGTAGCTGAACAAAAATACTTGTCAACCCCCTTCAAATCATACTAACCCCCATGGGGAAGAGTCGGTCTGTGAGTAGAGGCGAGGCCATAGAAAGAGCTTAGCACAAGATCTTCCGGCAATCTTATCTTTTGTTACATGATTGATGTGACAATTCACTGTCATTGCCGTAACCGCCAACCTATCCGATTAAGTCTAGATTCACAAGCTATACATTATGGATGCTAAAGTGGTACTAGCATTTAAGGTTATGATTGATTGATATCTTAGATTAGGAGCATCAGCCACATGGATGCAACCACGCGTCTCTTCATTCAACGACCCTCACTCATCTTTTTTTTAGTATAAAAGCTCACATTTAGTGCCATTTGAAGGTAAAGCTCTCCCACACCCATATATTTACTTCCGCAATTGGCTTTGACCGTCTGAGTGCGCGTGATCAACTCCACTCCCACCGAAGGAAATCATGTGTGGCTAACAGTTTGTTCAAGTGTGTAAGAATTAAGCTTACGTTGACGTGAGAGGCCCTGGGATGTTGACCACGTTGGAGGTACATTTTTTGGGATTAACATTATTATTCAAGGATTTCTTATATAGCTAGAATGTCAAACCTCACAAATTGTGAATACTAATTTGTTAAGAAAGAGTTGGATGAAATACAAATATATATTGCTCAAAAATTGGAAAACCAAAACATGAAGATAAAACTGTGCTGCTGTCTATATTCAAAAACTGCAATTGGCAAGTTGAGAAAATCTCATTTCAATTAGACAAAATCAGAACTTGAACTGATGTGAAAATACCTGATTTCACATGCATATGAATCAGAAACGCAAAATTTGATCTTTCACATAGAATTGTCTTTCTTCGTTGGATCTGCATATGTTAGAAGCCACTAAAGGAGGAATTCAAAGGGATAGCATGATCCCAATTCAATATATAACTAAATATTGGCTGCAACATTAATAGAGTTGAGATCAATGCGATCCCTTTGGATGCCTCCTTTACCTGCTGTTAATACCTCTCTCTCTCTCTCTCTCTCTCTCTGTATGTGTGTGTGTGTGTGTGTTTGTGTTTGTGGAAGGGACAGAAGAAAGTAGTGCATGGTTTAAGAATTAGACTTTTTAAAGTTTTTCTCAATATATATATATACACAAAAGATATATACTGCTCCAAACAAAATATAGATTAATCTGCTCTTCTTCATTATATTAAAATTATATTTGTTGAAATAAGACCAATGTTAATTGTTTAGATATTTTTTATTGGTTTACTTAGTAATTAATTACATTTTAATGATGGTCGTGGTCTCATCCACGTTGACCCACCTCTTCCACATTTCAAACCCACACCAACCATTTTCATTAAGCTTATCTTAAAATTAAATGCATGCTTTTTTTTTTTTTAATTTTTTTCTTTTTCTCTCTGTGGCTACCTTATTTAAACCAAAGATATAATATTAAATATTATCCTTAAACAAAATAAAGTAGTAGATCTGAAGAGATACGCAAGCTGGTTCTGGCTTATATTAATTCGATATTCTTATGGTCGGAGGAATCAGAAATAATGTGGCTATACATTATCTGGTCGCCGAGATTCGTTAATCACTAAACTCAACTTCTAAACTTTCTTAATATTATTTAATGACAAAGGAATATTTAAAGGCCACTAGTTAAATCCTTGTTGAAATTTCTCTATTTTAATTTTATCTGTTCATTAACATATCGTTGGGCTTTTGCAGACCTCGATGACTTTTTAAATCAAATCTTGAGATCCAAAACAATTAGATCTATCTAAAGCTCAAATTTTCGCCTAATCGAGTCACCAAAAACATTTTCAGCGAGTACTCCTTAGTATGCCCGTCGGCACGTCCATATTTGATATTCTTGTCATTAAATTGCAAAATTCCAATATTGACAAAGGCATGTTCCATGACTTAGGACATTATCAGTCATTATACCTAATTAAAACTCCGTAGGCAAGGAAATACAGTTGTTTTGACTATTTACTTTTCAGTGCGGATTTACATGTAGATACACTTACTGTCTCCCAATTCACTACTTTTATCGCATGCAAAGTTCTGTCCCAACACAGTACACGGACAAAACAATTTGGCGACTATAGTGTACATAAAAAATATATGAATGGCTTTCATGTAATTATATAAATTGACTATAAAACCATGTAATTATGATAATGTTCAAAATCACCACGACTGATCCTGATGATCATAGGTTATACTGTTAGATTTTGTCGAAACTAGTGAAACATGAATGGAGCATGCACACAAAGTAGTGCAGCAGGCATTTTTATGGTGCTGGGTCGACCCCACCTACCATATATTACTAAGTGGGGTCGGATGTGGTTGGAGGTTACTGTGTCGGGAGAAATGATACCACCTTCTCCTATTTCGTGCTTTGGGTTATCTCATTCTTCCTGTTGAGTTCAAATAAAATTTTGAAAACAATTTGAACTAATGAGCCAAAACTTGACTCTAGCTAGTTCTAAAGTTTGAGTAAGAACTTGCCTTTTTTACCTAAAATTACTCTTAAATCTTGATTATTGACTAGATGACTCAACTTTTGATTTCTGACTGGGAAACGAGGTTGAATAAATGTCACATGAATACATTTTGGAAGGTCCCAAAAGTTTCACAGAACATTTCAACCCCACCCATATGCTCCTACTGTCACCTTGTTTGCCATTAAAATGTCCAAAGCTTTTGGAATATGATGAGCTTAGCTAGCCCACAAAGTGGCTATGAGACTTCTCCTTTAGGTTGCCCCATTTGGCTTGAAAATTTTGAGTGGTCTACTCTAAATTTTATTGAATAAATTGATCGATATATATTTGGGTATATCCGTACACGTATATTACGAGTATTTTCAATTTATACATACTGCTTATGAGTATAAGTAGTGGTGTAAATGAGTTCAAGCTAATTCAACATTGGCTCATCTAATGTTTAGCTAGATTTAGATTCCAGTACTTGTTATGGAAATCAGCATCACAACTTTTGCAATTATGGAAATCGGCATCACAAATTTAGCAATCTGTGGGGATGTGTTGTCGGCCCATGTATTCATCTTTGGTGCACTGAGTTCAAGTTTTGTGGTCCGATTTTGAGCTTCATTTTGTGCATTTTGGGTGGTTGTGAATAGGGGAAAAAATGGCAAATACAATACGTTACATATCATCCAAGAATATTAACTTGTTTCTCCAAAAAAGAAGGGTCCACACCCTTCTTTCACTTTTCATTTTCCTCTTTTTCAATAAGAAAATGTTCATACGTGTACTTTGATCAAAATGCTAGGCAGTTTAATGTAATAACTTTCTAATTTTGTAGAATCATTTTTTGAAACGAGGCCGGCCCTTCTGTTATGTCCTTTTCCCCCGACAATATACGATAAAGTTATTCTTGCCGACAAATTGGAATTATGATTCTTGCTTGGAGTACCAACTCCAATAAGGTAATTACAAGTAAATTAAAAGAACCATACTCCTAAATAAAATTTAAAAATTTTAAGAACATATAATGTTAGAAAATTTCATAAAGTAATTTTAATAAACTCAGCTCATAATTTTTGTAATCAAGAAATAATCTGCCCTGATCNTTTTGTAATCAAGAAATAATCTGCCTTGATCAGTTTTGGTCCAGGATTTCTTATAACGTAGATCTCTCTATAACTCCTATTTGGCACACATTCTTTCAAAATACATTATTTCAAAATTATTTTCAACCACATATTTTTTGTTAGGTTTTGTGAAAAAAAATTTATGTGATTTAGAAGTTTGTTTCATGAAGGAAGCTTGTTTAATCTTGATTTATAAGTCTTGGTTGATTGGATTCCGTGTGAATTGGTTGATTGGAGGAAGTCTAACGTACTTGGGTTTGTAGAGTCCTAAGTTGTGGAGATCACATGTTAATAATAATTAGGAGTTTGGCTTGAAAATGGACTCTTGAATGGGTAACAACAT
>CAIGRP010003107.1:1402-78721 GCA_903798385.1 Fraxinus cuspidata
GGGGGGGGGGGGGGGGGAGGGGGTACAGGGTTTGCCACTTTGGGTATAGTGAAACATGTTATGCTGATAGATATGTATCTGCTGGGAGCACCTCCCTAGTTTTACTCCTCCATGGCAGTCACCTTCCATTTCTTGCTTCAGATCAATTTTCTTTATTGGCTTTTTTCTATTCAAACATCGTGACACAGCCAGTTGGCATGTGTCTATCTATGTTGCATATGAAAACTGTGTAGAAATTGCTACCCTGCAGCGAGGTTAAAAGGTTATCCTCTCTTACTGCAATCAACTTGTCTTTGTTGCTGATGCAGGAAAACCACCTGCATATATCTCATCTCTTTCCAATTCTATTTTGAATTAAAATCTCCTCGTGCTTTATTGAATAGAGAAATCTAATATTCACCCAACGCTAAAGTGACACTTTTGGCATGCTTGGTATACTTAGATTTAGAGAAAACGGGACACTATTAAAGAAGAAAAATTATTTAAAATCTTTAGTATTGTAATATGCAGTACTTTCCACTGCAGCACCTCCCGAATACCTTTTTGCTCTCACTTAACGTGTGAACTTCCTCATCACGCCTCCTATCCCTACCCCTTGAGCGTGGAATGTAGAACGAAGGAGCACTTGCTAATTGTCTGCTTACTCTTGATGATCTTACTTAATTTAAGCTTAAGAAAATTTCAATTATTAATTTTTCAGAGCCTGTAAATCGATTTGTGTTTCTTTCGCACTTCATCTTAGGTGCCGTGGCAGCTACTTGCTACATATTGGTTCCCATTTACATGTGGATCAAAGATCAAGTTGTTCCAAAAGGTCAGCCTATATTGGAGGGCGCCCGCAGTTCCTCCATTCTTTCTGCACATCAGAGCTGCTTCCCTGTTCCTTATTTCGACAAAACACTTTCAATCCACCCCCACCCCGAAACTTGTTTCGATTTTCAAGAATGCGTGTTGTTATATAGTTGAAAAATCTTGGACATGACGTCGAGATCAATTGACATATGGCACATGTTGTGTTGATGTACTGTCGTAAAGTACTTTTCGTGATACTTATCATGTATTAATGCATATGATATTAATACCTGAAAACATAAACAAACTAATCTCTATAAGGACTCGCGATAAACAGAAACCATGACCCTGATCTCTACGATCGTGTTACATTTCTTTCAAATAAGCATGTAAATCATTTTATCTAGGATAACCATGTTCCTTCAAAATGAATGGAAAATCCAAGAAATTACATCAAGAGAGCATAACTTTGACAGCTTTTTAACTCAAACAAAAACCAACCATGCTGCATGTACCGAAATGGATGACAATGGCGGATGACCGAACACTCACAATAGGAGGGCACACTTTTTCTTTGAACTTTTTTAATCAAGTGGGGTCGCACGCATGTGAAAGGTAGTCAACCTCCATTGTCATCCATTCAATGGAATTGTCCAACAAAAACAGGGTGGAGGCAGAGATGGATTATAATGGTTGTACAGGGCCAGATGAGCCCTGTACACGTAGCATGATCCAGGCAGAGACATTGTCAAAGCATACAAAAATCAGTAGCTATAAATGGCAACACTTCCATCCGTAAGCCATAAAGTGCAATCAAAGTTTACAAGGATTTTGATGGGAAATATGATCTAAGCTAAACATTCAGTTTGCAAATAAACACGAAAAATAGAATACGAGAAATTCAGAAAGAAACCAAGATTTTTCAAGACAACACTAATTTGTTCCGTTCTCAGGACTCAAGTCTTCATAAGAGACTAAACCCCTTCGACCACCAGGGGAGCTGGATCTGGAACTGCCAGGCGAAGCAGATGCCTTTTTTCCTGGACGCTTTTCAGGAGTTCCAGATGTGGACGAATCACGGCTCCTAGAGCGTGAAAAAGATCTACCTCTATTTTGAATGATTTGGTCATTCACTTTTGGCCCAAGACGGGATTTTAGTCTATCACTAACTGCAGGGCGCCTATCTGTCGGGCTAGGACTTCGCACAGGGCTCCTGCTACGATGTGTTCTCCCGGCACGGTAACGACCTGGGCTTCGGGAAGGACTCCTACTAGGACTTCTTTTGCGTTCATATCTAAAACACAAAACGCAAAACAATAATGCCTTAAAGAATGTTTGATCATGCTTAAAAAAAGGTAGAAGGTACTTTTAAGTTACCTTTTTGTTTTCAAAGTATTTTTGAATAACTTATTTCTTTCTTTTAGTAAAAAACATGACTCTTGAATAAGTAACTTATATTTAAATATGCTATTTATTTTAAAACTTAGTTACTTGTAAGAAAACATTTTAAGCTCACCCAAACATAATCATAATCATAAACAACCAAATTGATGAGATCTGTACGGACTGTGCACTGAAGGTTCAAAGTATGCAGGGAAACAAACATGCATTCTACCCTTCAGAATTTTGAATTCGCAAACAGACCAGCATGTACAGGAAAGAGACCCATACACACAGACATTAAGATACGTGTATGTGTACACACACAGAGAGAGAGAGAGAGAGAGAGAGAGAGAGAGAGAGAGAGAGACCTGGGTGGGCTCCTGTCTCTTCTTGGTGAGCTTCTGTATCGTCTTTGTGGTGAATGTTCGAACTTACTTCTGTAGCTTGAATACCTAAAAGTCACAATTAGCAAACCATTCTTTATAGCATCCCCTCAAGTCAGACATCATTTCTATTCAGATATTGATCAGAGTTGGTTTGTAGACAATGGTTTTAGCTCATGCTGAGCATCCTAATTCCAACAAAAACCCACCCTTTAGGCAACTGATTGATATAGATCAACATCAACCAACAAAAATCAAGAGGGAATCGAGATTTTTAAGCCCAGACCTCTTTCTTATGATTAGAACAGAGAGGAATAGAACAAAAAAGAAAGTTAGGCAGGTTCACATAATTTACCAAACAGTCAGATGACAGTGCTTTCTAAAGAAACAAAACAAAGAAGTAAATTTTACAGCGAAGAAGAATCAAACAGTCCAATCTTGATCTATACTGACTCGTGACAAAGAGAGACAAATGTCATTAGCAAAAATACTAAAAAAGGTTTCAAATATAAGTGTTATTGCCTGAAGTAAATATTAATGCTGGAAGGAACAAGAAAAAGTCAACTTGGAAGTTCTAAAAATTCAGTCATTAATTTCAAATGATGGATGATTACGAATGTGCAACACCAGAAGCTCGTGGACGTGAGATGAAATGTTCCAGGATGGCGGTATCCAAAACAGAGAACAAAAGATGCAATTTTACACGGCTGTTTTGCTTATCTGATTTCCATTTTAAACGTGGCAGATAGAAGGTGTGTGTTACATCTTCTAAATTTTCTCCAATTCTTAAAATTTGGCAGACATTCTTAGCAAGAGCTGCTATGTGAGGGCTCATATTTAGCAAATGACCCATAACAAACCACCCTTTGGATCTGTCATCAAGAAAGTACCTGTCGTTCCTTTGAATATTTCTTCCGCCATATGGATAAGATCTATCCACTGAACGTTCTGGAGATGGTGTGCGATAGCGCCTAACAAAGGCGTATCGTTCAGTAAAGCCTCGCCCTTTCCTAACACGCTTTGGAGTTCCATTTGGAGAGCGGCTTCTAGACAAAACCCGACCACGACTAGAAGTGGATGGTGGTGGAGCTTTATGAGTGGGACTCCTTGGAGGACTTTTACTGCTTAGCTGACCAGACGATCTAGGAATTTTACGGTTATTTTCATGTCTGGGAACTATTCTCTCTGGGCTTCTGCTCGGAGCGCTCTGATGACTGGACATTGGCCTCCCTCTAGGACTTGGTGTCAGCCTCCTGTTACTCATAAATGTAATGCAATGTCACAGAGCAGCAAATATATGGGTGACAAGATATTATTAAGCATTAAATAAAGAAGCAAGAATGGGATGGAAATGAAAATGATAAGTAAACCAACTACTAGAGCAGATGTAAGAGCAAAAAGTATTAAATAGTGAAGACCTGGATCTTTTAAAATAGTCAGATTGATCAACATGCTTGGCAGCTTCATTAGCCTTGAACTCTTTTTCATGAACATTATTCAGTGTATCATCATTCTTTGGAGAAAATTCACCCTCTTCATGAGATGAGCTGCCAATTGTCTGCTTCAGTTCATCGTCCTTCCACTGCTCGGCAACGGCTTGTCCCAACAGAGGGGTCGGTGATTTCTTCTCCAGTCCTGTAAATTTCCAGTTATGAGATAGTAAGGCTAAAAATTAAATATTTGGCCATTTCTTGAAATTTATCTAAGTCGGGAAAGTAAAAATGATGACAATGGAGATCATTCAATAGAGTTTAGAAAGATAAGATACCTAGACTTTGTGCTGGCTTCTTCATTTCTTGGCCCAATATGTTACTTTTACGTGCAAATTTGCCTCTAGTGGCATTTTCATCGTCAGAGCTGCTGGTCCTACTCCCGCTCTCGGTATCACTGGAACTTCCCGAGCTTCTGAGTAAAAAAATGTGAAATAGAGACAAATTGAGAACTTAGTTTTGATAAACGGATTGTTTAACAACACTTCTTCTGTGACACAGTTGTGATTCCCTCATCAAGGATGTCCACAGATCACCCAAACCATTAATTTGAAAATATTCTAGACTTCCAAAACCATTTCTCATCTGTTATTTATTGAAAGATTGCTTACAATAGATTGCATGCCTTTTGTCTTACAAATGGTGGGTGAAAACATAATGTCATAATCCAAGACATGGAAGACATTTGTGAGATACATGCCTCCATCAGTATGACTACAATAAAAAGATTTAAACTGGGACCACTGGAACATAGTACTTCGTTGGAAATGGAAAAAGACAAAAGATAAAAACCTTTTGGACTTCCGCCTTGATTTTTTATCACGTTTAACTTTCCTCCTCTCCTTTCGTCCAACCTTTTTCTTCCCACGTTGATGTCTACCTCTCTTGGTCAGCTTCCTTTTCTTCCTCCCCCTTCCATAACTGGAAGAACTTGAAGAATGAGATTCTGATTCAGAATATGAATCAGAGTCCGAATCAGAATCTGTCTCAGATGAAGCAGAATCTGTATCAGAGCTGTATGAATCAGATGAAGAGTATCTCTTTCTTCTCTTTCTCCTCCTATCCTTACGAGTTGCTTGTCGTTTCCCTTTTGCTTCACTGTCAGAACTATTATCGGATGAAATAGCTCTTGTTGGTTTTTTCTTTTTTCCTGAAGGCATCATGAGCAGAAATATCAAAAAGAAAGGAAATATGTCACAGCAGTCATAAGACAACACTTGCCATCTCAGAGTCACAATACTACCTTTCCTTGCTCCAACCGAATCATTTATTTTATTCTCAGGCGTCTCACCACAGTCCACAATTTTCACCAACCCCGATGGTTTACCATCAGCTGTTCCCACTTTTTCAATTTTCTTAACGACGTCCATTCCCTTCACAACCTTTCCGAAAACAACATGTTTCCTGCCACAGAAGGAAATATCAGAAATTCAGTTACAAACAGTACCCAAGTTTAGTTGTCCAAGACCCCAAAAAAGAATAAATGTTGGGGACTTGAGGACATTATGAGATAGGTAAATAAGAACAAAATCAAATACCCATCAAGATGAGGTTGGCGTTTAAAAGTTAAGAAGAACTGGGAACCATTTGTGTTTGGACCGCCATTTGCCATAGAGAGAAAACCGGGCCCACTATGATCCAGCTTAAAGTTTTCATCTGTGAAATCAAAAGGAAAAATTTGAAGAGGTCTTAAAAGTGAGCCACCACTACAGGAAAAATAAGCACAAACATACAAAAAAACCTACCAGCAAATTTCCCTCCATAGATGCTTTCTCCACCAGTGCCTGCAAACCATTAAAAGGTTGTGCCTTACAAGTCTGGGCATGACGTCTGAAGTCATATGGAGCATCTGCGTCAATTGAAAGTACAAGATCCAGAAGAGAAAAAAGCATACCATTTCCTTTTGAAAAGTCACCACCCTGCACGAAAAAGGAACTACATGAGACAAAAGTTTTCCAAAATAGTGCATGCGAGTGCGCATGTCCATGTCATTATATAGCTGGTTGAAGTATTGAGAAAAACTAAATAGACAGTATCTATGAGCACTCTCCCACGCATTCTTGTACGAGAAAAAAAGAGACAAAGATATCTATTTCTTCCATTGCCAACAAATCTAGTCGTCTTATGCCAAGATAATATTGAAAGTTGATTCATCAAAACAATTGTCATCATTGAACAATAATCCAGAACTCGCTATTTCAACAAAGATATAATCAGGACATAAAGACTCCAAAAAACTGGGTACAAGTACAAGATTCAAATAGAAGCATCTCAATATCACAGACACACTTACAGGACATAGACACAGGAACAACAGGCATGCGGATAATTAACGTGAAAGAAAACGGAAGACCAAATATGTAATTTTCCAAAAAGTGGGACACACTATGTTAGAAGCATGTTGATTATAAACATTATATGCTATAATGTACAAGTCTTAAAACCTGTTTGTACCTCGATAAACAGGCAATAAAGATGCATTGATATTGATATATAAAAAAAAATCATTACGTCACTGGTTATTGAAGAAGGCAAAAAGAATATTTAAAGCAATTTAATCGACCACGTTAACGAGCAAGCATCAATAGAGATTTCCAGTGGTATTGTAAGCCTTCCATTATCATTCTCCTTACAATTCTTTTTATTCCCTACACTGAATAGATATTTTTCCTCTTTATATTCTCCTATTGTGCAATTTTTTCATATCATATTCCAACCCATTTTTTATTAAAATGTAACATGTTTGATGTCAATAGTGTTCTCGAAGTGTGTCACAACATGTCCTTAGTTAATCGCTGTATCCAAAATGGAAACCACAATTACTGCAGACAAAACAAATCCTTTTTCATTCGCTTTGTAATAGTGCCCAACCTCGATTCGAATTAATTGTCATTGGCAATGCACATTCATGCTTCCAAAACTAAAAATATAATAGCAATATTTTCAGAGGCCAGAGCGTGACCATCTTCAACTTGCGATGAACATGGACCATCCAGTCCGGATGTCCATGGTTTCTAGTCTACAATGTGCCAAAATGAATTTTTGAAGGCCACAGTTCCTGAACTCACTCTCAGTGACCGTATGCTGAAGAGAGAACACGTGTGTACATCTTCAAACAACATGAACCTTCCCCTTCTCCACACTTAATGTCTACATCTCATCATCCCTTTTTCAACCAAAGTAACAACCTCAAAGCAGGCTTGAACCCTTCCACTCATGGTCTCACACGTAATTAAACACACTTTCTCTGCCTCTCTCGAACCCTTGATTAAAATCCTAGAATTACCGCCCTTTTTCCTACAACCAACAGTGGGTAGCCCCATCTGTATCAAATTGTCCCCTATTACAGTAAAAGAAACCTATTCAAACCTTGCTGATTTACCACCAATGGCAAGACTTCTTCTCATCACATTAGCAATGAATTATCACTTCTCTGTATAGAGACCACCTTCACTTCTCATTCCATCTAAGATTTAAACTATCTAGACCTTCCCCAAGTGCCCTACTCACCTATTTAAATGACTTCAAAGAGCAACCTCCAACTACTGTCATTGCAGCATATTGCTATCCTTCACAAACCCAGAAAATACTGTTGTCTACTTGAGAAAATTTTCAAAAGTTTTGCTAATGAAAACCAATTTGCTTCTACTTCCTCAAGAGTTCAGGCAAGAAGATATAGGACATATGCACAGATTGTGGCATCCTCAATTAAAATGACAAACATACAGATGTCGTGGGAACTGAAAAGCAAGCAACCAGAAACCAATTGGAGTTGACTAATTGTAGAAGACAGACAACAAACAGCAACAGACATGTGCATGAAAAGTTACTGGAGAATAACAGAAAGCTCCACCCAGTATGTTTTCTTTCATAATTAGTATTCTATAAAAGCATAAACAACATACTTGTGCCATAAATCCTTGAATTATGCGATGAAAAATGGACCCCTTGTAGTGTAGAGGTTTCCCTGTCAAGTCTCCAAGGCCCTTCTCACCTACAGAAGAAAGTGCAAGAACATTTAAACCACTGTCTGGAAGAATGGTTTCTAAGCTTTATATTTAAGAATACATAAACAAAAGATTAAAAAAAGAAGAAGAAGAAAAAAAATACATAAACAAGGGCAAAAAGAGTAAAACAAGAAAGTGGTCAAAAAATACATGCACATCCACGGGGACACAAAAGAAAGCATATACATCGATATAACCTATGATACTCGGACTCGGGAATTGGTATCAGGTACGGGTACGTATCTAAGTGTTGGACCTTTCATTTTCTAAAATGTAGGATACAGGGAGACATGGTTAAAAAAAAGTCCAAATTTCGGACACGGGTACATGGTTACGTCTTTCAAACTTCAATTTTTTTCTAATCCAAAATGTCATTTTAAATAGATCAAAATCAATTATTAACAAAGAATGAAATAGTATTAAATAAGAGGTTAAGACTAATAAATTTAAATTTTGGGGTTCAGTTTTCAATTATGAGAATTACTAAATGTTATATAAAATAGAAAATGAGGGATTCGATTGCAATTTGGACTTAGTGGAGCACTAAGTAGTACTATATGGAACCCATTTTCATTTTATACAAACAAAATCTTAAACCATCGATACAGAGAGGGAGAAGGAAAAAGAAGAAGAAAAAAATGGAAAGAAAAAAGAAAGAAGAAGAAAATGACGGGAAAACCTAGCGTCATCGCCTTTCTCCACCCTCTCAACCGCGATGCTAGATTTATAGAGAGCAAAAAGAGAAAATAAGAAAATGGAAAGAAAAGGAAAAAAAAGGAGAAAGAAGAAAAAGAAAGAAGCAAAAACGATGAAATATCCGGTTGAACTTGGAGGATGTGACACATATTCCATACCCATACACATACACATATCGTGTCCGACACAGGTACTCCGACTATTTGGAAGAGTTCGAGTAGTGGATATAACCACTTTGTATTCAAATAAAATTCATATCACACAATTCAACCATAAATCTATATAGGGAAACTTAATTAATCCCTTTATTAATCCTTTTATTAGCAGTAATTATGGAGGAGTCTAACCAAGGTTAATAATATCTTAGGAAATTAATTTATATATAGTGAACCTAAGTAGGTCTATGTGAGTTTCAATCTCTCTCAAGGGTATATCAATCTTACGTAATCACACCTTTAAAAAATGAATATTTTGCTCTGACTTCATACGAGCATTAAGGTAAATTTTGAAGTATGTTATTTTAACAGACAAGTAGAGCTTTTACTTGTCAAAAATTACATATGCTAATCTAATGCTTTGACAGTAGATAGAGTAGATAAATCAGACCTAAATGGAAGTTTTTATTATTTAAAGGAGGGCATATTATTTTAAAATGGTCCAAAAGGGAAGAAAAACTAAAGTTCATAATAGAGTTGTGATGGGAAATCCTAGTAGAGATATTATATGGAAGACTTTCCAATTTAAATAATTATTTTAGGAAACGTAATTAAGGTTTTATTTTATATATTTCTTTATTTGTTTTCCTACTTAAATTAGGTGACTTGAAACCTTTATATAGAGGGCTTATGCATTATAATAGTTGGACTTGATGATTGAATAAACTTTTATTTTCCCCTCTAAATTCCCTCTATTCTTTTCATCTTCTTCTCTTCTCCTCTCCTTTTCCCTTCTTCCCCTCTTTCCACTTTCTTCTACAAATCTCGTTCTTTGTTCGTCACATTCTGTGCCAAGCAGTTAACACTTCCCCAGTCACTATAAAGCCTCTATGACAGATCCGGGTATGATTTCTAACTCATGCATAACACGTGCCCTTTACAAACTAGATTCAATCTACATAAACTTCATTGTTCTCAATATGATAGAACACACAACTTACGAAAATGTAAATTGATATAAAAATATGTTCATGGTACAGAAAAATAACAACTTTTACATTCCACTAAATTTAAGGTCTCTTTAAACTATAAATACAAGTGTAAGTTCTAATTCTCATGCCTAGTCCCTGTACGAAAAATGTTTAACTGTCTTCTGACACGGAAACATTATTATACATGAAAAAAATGAAAAAGAATAAATTATTTACAACAAAAATAAAAACTAACCCACCACCATTTCTTCCTTCCCAACCCATTATGAAATTTTCATGTGACATTTAATAACTGCATTAAACATATACATTGAGTGATCACAAGGATCCAACTTATCCCTTCACTATAAACTACTTGTGCATGTCAAAAAACTGATACATAGAAGCGTCAAAAATCATTTTATTGGATAAGTACGCTTGCACTAATTACCTAAAATGGAAAGGAATGAAAAGGAAGTGAGCATATTAGGTACACAAAATCGTAAAATTGTAGCAAAAATGATCAAATTAAGACTTTTGTACCTGTGCAGAGTGCCCTAAAATTCTCAGCTGTTCTGGGGACAGCATCAGCAAACAGCTGCATTTTCACGAAAAAGATAGAAGCAAAAGCATCAAACAAGTATATAAATGAATAATTCTTGCACTGATTGCATCTCAAAATACTGAGGCTTTTATGATATGGGTATCACCTCAATGACAATTCTTTCCACGGGATCCCCATCAATGGATACGTCCAAGAAGACCAATGGGTTCATACTCTTATTCTTATTCATATTTTCTACGGGATTGCTGCAGGTGTTTAAAAATATCACTCTTGTTAAATGAATCGTCGAAATAGCATATCAAGAAATCTTATGTTCTTGCACAATTTGGTCCACAAGATCATATGCATCTAAAAGCATATATTTCAATTTTCAATATTTTAGCTTTGACTAGAATCGTGGATTTTTATCTTAAAAAAAAAAACACACACACATACACACCCATATGTTTGAACACTAGCTTGAGGTTGTGAGCTGGATGAGGGATTGCAGTTAAGCCCTTGTTTGTCTTCCATTAAATGAGTTTTTTGAGGAAAATGAGTTTTGGAATACTAATTTTTTGGAGAATGTGTGGTTAAAAAGTAAGAAAAATTTTGGGTTTACGTGTGTGAATGTGTGGTTGAAAATAAGTTCGAAGAAAAAAGAGTTTCGATTTAATGAAAGACAAACAAGGGCTAAATAAATATACTATAAAATAAAATACCTATTGACTGCAGAAAAAAGATAAGTAAACAAACTCTGTGAAATCATTTTAAAAATTTCAAGCTTTGCTTCAATTCACCATGGATCACTGTGAAAGGCTATACATCATCATGAGATGACTACGTAAAGCAACGGGATTAGAGATTGGTGGGAGCGTTAAAAAAAATTAAAACGTTAGGTTTTCAAAACTTTTATCAGCTTTCGAATAGTACCCCTCAATAATGCTAATGCCCACAACCTCCAATGAGGTCCTAATTTCAACCTGATACAACCTTCCAGTTTAAAACAGGATGTCCAGATCGATACCATTTCAAAGCTGAGACATGGTCACTAATCTATTAAATAAGAAACACAATTCAAGAATCAAGTTATAAGTTAATACTTTCGAATCAGTACTCAAGAGATCCTGATGGTTCTTGTTCTCATATTTCAGCCTTTCCAACCTAATTAGCACATGGAAAATGTATAGTTCTTTACATTTCCCCAGTCCTTATGCTACCATCTCTGACAATTATGTAGAAATATAATGCCAAACTAATAAAATGTGTAATCACTATTTGACAGTAGGAAATTCATTAAGCATCAATTACTGAAGGATAGAGCATTTGCAATACCCTAATAAACTGTTCAAGCTCTCGAGCAAAGGATAGCGCAATGACTCCTAGTTAGTTTACAACCCCTTTCCTGCAATACCAACCTGCAGCACTATGCAAGGCGGTGTGTGTAAGCAACATATGCCTCTCACTCGACTAAAAATCAACCAGTTCTGAACTAAATTTATTCAACCCCTTGTGCTAATCACTAAACATTCAACGGTCAAGACACTGGACTTTTTCCTACTCCTGTAGAAAAACCAAGGAACAGTATAGCTCGAGGGAATCATTCCTTGATCAGTTAAAGCTGAGAAGAGCCCCCTTGTGGAAGAAACAATAACTAAAACTCTGAAGGTTGCGATGCTAGCCCATTAGAAGAACAAGACATGCCAATACAAGCCCGTAATAAACTCAAATACACTAATGTCTTTCCAATTCGCAATTTTAAACAATAGCAATAAAAGTTCGAATAATTTCACACAGAGGAAAAAAAACAAATAGGTTATAAAAAAAAATTAAGTCCAAGTTTGAAGTGTCTAAAATCTACTCCAATTTTGACAACAGAGAATTAAAAATGCCGCCAAGATTTAATTTCAATAGACACGTATACAGAAGGGTCTGCAGCAGATGAAGCCCAAATCCTAATTCGCCATTAAACATTCAAGAAAAAAGGCGAAGTAAATTGCCTTTATACCACCACCTATATGGAAAATAGATGGCAAATTTGACAATACCCTAAACCCTGACACTGGAAGGAACCTCATAAAAAAGCCCAACGCATATACCTTGATATGAAGATTGAAGATAACTCACTGTCAAGAGTTGCGACTCGGAGCGAGTTGCTACTGATTTGCAAAGAGAGATTTGAAACGTCGGCCGCTTCTCGATTTTGTGTTAATAAAACTTGAGTGAGATAGCAGAATCTGAGAATTTTTTCTCAGTTTGCATCGTTGGTCCTTAATCTATTATTCTAATAACAGGTTAGCACTTTATGTTTAAAAGAAAATGATTTAACCTTCTAGAGATTTTTATTCAAATGTGAATATTAACACTTAAAATTATTGACTAAATTTTTCTAAAAATAACTGTTAAACGCAATCCATCGTATCGGTCACAAACGCAGTCCAAATTACCCATAATAATTTATGTATAACGGTTAAATTGGCACCATAAGGGTGTGTTTGATTGCATTTATTTTTCGTGAAAAATGTCAATTTTTTATCCAATTTTTTATTTTAGCGTGTTTGATTGCTATTTTTTTCATTGAAAATATTTTTCAACTTTTGAAAATATACTTAATTTTCCTTATTTTAAAAAAAAAAAATTCTTTGGGAGAGTAGGTTTTTATTTTCCCCAAAATAAGGAAAATATTTTCTTTTTTATGAGATATTTTTCATACCAATTAAACACACTCTAATTTTCATTTATTTCACAATTTAATTGCATTTAAATTCTTCAATTTTTGCTCATTGTAATAATTATTTTCTTACTTTTTTTCGTCGAATTCTTATCGTCAATCTTCCATCAATTAGTACATCCCGTTCCTTGATGAGATTTATATCAAAATATTTTGTTTTCAAGCTTTGAAATGAGAGAAAAATATTTTTCGTACTTTTTTATTTATTTGTTTTCAAAATATGATTGAAAAAATAAGTCATTATACACACTGTCAACGAACTTTTTGGACGTAAGCTGTTATCAAATACAAAATGTGTTAACTAATAGAAAATTCGATGATAAGAATTTCATGAAAAATTATTATGGATATAAATGTTATAATGAGTAAAGATTGAAAACTTTCAGTATAATTAAAATGTAATGCAAGACGTAAAAATTCTCGTGTGAATGGTACTTTAGAGCGGTGTTTTAATTTTTATTATTACTTTAATTTATTCTTTTTACCTCAGATTTATTTTTAACCGCAAGTTAAATCGCTCTTCACAAAAATGGGGGCTTAATAATTTATGCCTCTTCGATTGGCGGCTTTGTAGTGTTCGGATTTTGCTCTCTGCTGACGGGATCTCTGATCAAGTCAATAATTGTATTCTCGACGCTATTCGATGCATTATGTGCTTGTAATTATTGTTTCAATTGGCAAAATTTGGATTTAATTTATATTTCGATGTTCGACTAATGAATTAGTTAGAGTTGTCATTATTGATTTGGATAGCCTTTTAAAACTTTTTAATTTTTGTGTTTTATGGAATTGAGATAGGGATGTTTGGAGTCCATGAGCTTACTCCGCACCTTTGCTGTTCAATTAGGGCGATTCATGCCGCTCAATTGTATTATGTTCTTTGATCCGTCTTGCCCCGAGCTTGAATGTTAGAGTGCATTTGATGTATTTGTTTTCAAATTGTTTTTGGTTCTCGGTCTTGCAAAATATTGAAAATGTATTTGTTATTTTTGAAAATAATATTAAACTTATAACATAAAACTAAAAATGCATTTTTGACATTTTGAGTGTTTTCAGTGAAAATTCTGAAAACACTCAAAACATGGAAAACAAGCCCTTAAATAATAAAATAAAAAATTGAAAAATTACAAAATTTAAAAAATAAAAGTATAGAATTCTAAAAATAAAAATTAGAAAAATGATTTTTTTGAAAAAAATAAATTCTAAAAATAATAAAAATTCTGAAAAAATAAATTTATAAAAAAATCTAGAAAAATTAAAATAGTTCAAGCTATTAATAATCATTTACATAATTTTTTTTAAAAAAATATTTAAATTGGGATAGATAAATTTATTCTCAATCTATGTCGTTAATTTTTATTTTCTATATTTTCAACTCACTATATTATTTTATTTTTATTTTACTTTGTTAGCGAGAAAAAAATATTGTAAGACTCACAAACTTTAAATGTATATATTACTTTATATAGAATTATTATATTTTTATTGAATAATCAAATTTCATAAAATAAAATGTTATAAGCAATTTTTATAAATTTCAAACCAAATGCGTCTTCTAGTAGTGTTGGTAGCATGAAGGGGGCGATAGTACAGTGGTTGTGGTGGCCGGTTGGTGTTGTTGGCGGCTCCGTGGTGATGGCGACGACGACCTAGGTAATTCCAAGCAATTCGCCTTCTCTTTCTTTCGTCTTTGTGTTTACATTCTTCTCTTTCTCTCATGCTTCTCTCTGTGCCGTGGTTGTGGCTGGTTGGATTTGGAGGTGGCGACGAAGACGGAGTGGTTTTGTTAGATCTAGTGGTGGCGGTGGTGGTCATTTTTGTTGGTGGCCATAGTGGTCCTATTACGTGCGGCCACTACGCAACTGCCGCGCCACACGCATGGTCGAGATTTGCTGCGTGCCATGGCCGGGACCTGCAGCTTCGAGATCTGATGTGAAATTTTGGGTATGTTTTTAGCTGATGGATGGGGGCTGTGGTCATGGTAGTGCTTGTGGTGGTTATGTTTGGGTGACGATGACTTTGTTGGATCCAACGGTGGCGGAGGTTATGTTGGATGTGATGGTGACTGTGGTTTTTTTTTTTCCTGTGGAGGTAGTGGTGGATCTTGGTGGTGTTGAGATGTTGGTGGCGACGGGTTTGTCGAGGTGGTGATGGATCGGTGCGACGACGTGGTGGTGTTTTCGGCGATGTGTTGATTTGTTTGAGGTGGTGGTTCTAGCGGCGACGGTGGCAGTGGTGCTATCGGGAGGGAGTGGAACGGTGGTGTTCACAAATTATTTGGTTGATTGTGATCATTGAATTTGTTAATCTGTAACCAATAAATAATATGTGACTAATGAAAAAGATAAATTGTGACAAAAAAATAATGTGTGACCTAAAAAACTGTTAATTTGGGATTGATAATTTGTGACTGTCTACTAAGTTGTGTCTTATAATACATGTGATTTGTGACCTATAAATAAATTGTGACGTTCTAATTTTTTATTTGTGACCGTGACCTATAAAATTTTGGAATTGTAAACGTAAAATAATTTGTGACATAAATTTTGTAATTTGTGACCAATGAATAATATGTGACTTATTAATTTGATATATTTGTGATCGATGAATAAATTGTGACCTATAAAATTTTTGAATTGTAACCATAAAATAACTTGTGACATAAAAATTGTGATTTGTGATCAATTATATGAAATTTGTGACCAAATTATATGGAATTGCGATATTAATATATTTAATAATAAAATATATATTTAATTAATTAATTTATAAATAAAATTTGAAAAGGTTTGAGATTTGAAATTTTAAACACTAACCTCTTAAATTTGAAATTAGTGAAACTTAACCTCTTAGTTATGTAATATTCTCTTGATAATATTAGGCCTCAAAACAAAGAAGTCGTTTGGTCTCCATTAAAATTATAATTCATTTTTATCTATTTTTTTATCAATCACACATTTTTCAATAAAATAATATTATACATAATTCTAAAACTTTTTTTTTTACCACACATTTTTTTTAAACAATAATCGAATCATTAAAATTTCAAATGATGGGAGCCAAACTGGAGCAAAATATTTTAAGGTGATACACACTTTCACCCTTAAAATAATTACGTCCTCGACATTACCTTAGCTAAGTGAAGAGCTGTGGATACTTTCATCCCTTCTCTCTCAATTAGATTCTTCCACTCCTTTCTGTCATTGGAATTCTAATCACAACAATTTTCTTATTTCTCAAAACATGGGCTTTCCTTTCAAGAATAACTCTAGGGACTTCTTCAGACACCCAACAATTGATAGTTTACCACATGCTTCGAATTGTACACATACTTTGCGAGCAATGAAATATAAATTACATTGTGCACTACTACCAGATCAAGTGACAATGTCAGACAAAATGGCACAGTCCCAATTCTCTCTATGACGCAACTTTGAGAAAAACTGTCACCAACCTCAAATTTCACTAATTTTATTAAAAAATTATATCTTGAGCTAACTTTAATTTGTTTCTAATTTATCAACTGCTTGAACGTTTGCTCGATAATGTGAAACTAAACCATGTTTTCACCACCTTCATCATAGTGAACTGGGATCGACACCTACTATAGAGAACTTTATAAATGACATGTTAATAATAATCTGAAAGCTATTATTGTATGCAAACTTCATTAAAGATAGGTGTGATTTCCAACTACCTCGGTTCCTCTCAAATTCATAGCACATGCCCAGAGCATGTCCCCTAGGACTTAAATAGTAGTTTCTGAATCGTCAATCTGATTAAGGATCACATACAATACTAAAATTAGGCTTTGTCTCCATAGCTCATTGCAAGACTTCCAAAATTTGGAGGTGTCGATCTGAAACAATGGAGCACTTGCATTATTACGATCTTTCAACCCGATTTGTATTCCTCTTTAGGTACAAAAACATGGCGTTGAATAATTTACTGAGTCTCCGTTTCTGGTCTTTTACTAATCCATATGTAAAAAGAAGTGAAAATCCAAACTTTACCAGAGTAATAAAAAAAAAAAAGGAAAAAGGGGGAAATTAGAGCCCCCCTTTAATCTTTGTATATACACCAAACTAAAAGAAATGTACATTTCACAACCAAAAAATGGAGCAGAAAAATGCCCATTGCTGCAATGAAGCTAAACCAAAAAGACCCACTCAATACGTCTCATCCATTCTTAAAAATCGGTTTGGATAAATTTTGAGCCAAGGATCCATTTCTGCAAACACTTCTATACACTGTCCCATACCTTTCACTATATACAACATACGTCTCCCATCTGAAGTCAAATCTTCTCTGCTAATCGCGAAAAACGACAACAATTTGCAGCAAACAATATTCCATGTCTCACTCTCGAAGCTGTAAGGCAAGCTTGCGATGAGGGGAGGTCTTGTGCTTCATGGGTTTATAGCATGGAGTCATGCAGTTCTTCGATGAATGCAAGAACTCAATCCAAATACCTCCCAAAAAAAAGTCAATACCCTTTATCCTATTGATCATCCCTGATTAATTGAAGATCTCAAGCTTTCATCAGGTAATGTCCATGAAATCAGATGGCCATCAGAATCCCCGCTCAACAACTGCTTGAGGTCACTAGAGAGGTGGAGGGCAGCAACGGGAAACTTATGAGATTTTAAAACCTTATGTAGGACCAATCTGTACTCGGGAACTTTACCTGCAAGCACTAGCTCTCCAGTCAAATTTCCAGTCTGTTTGATTTGGGCAGAATCCTCGCTCGAATGATGAACCATTTTCCAGACCTTGATGGCCCCACTCTGGTGGCCAGAGACATACCAGTTAGTTTCCAACCAATCAGAGAATGTAGAACCCGTTAGTGAGAGAATGAAGTCGGATGGAAGTTGTGATGTATTGACCACTGCAAGACAGTCCCCGTTAATGTTCCAAACAGCAAGCATCACACCAGCTGCAGTCACAATTTCCCCAGTCAAGTCATTCACATATATAGCAGAAACAGGTGAAGGGAACTCAGGAAGTTGCCTAATGAAAGCCAAGGAGCTAAGATCCCATATGATAACAGTACAATCATCCGATCCACTCACAACCATCATGTAAGGCTGGCTAACATGAAGGCACGTAATTTTACCCGAATGGGCACAAAGAGCCTTCTCTAACTGCAGGTGCCGAAGAACACGTGGTCCGTCTTTGCCAATTCTCCAAACACAAACCAAACCATCGTCAGCCCCTGTAACTAAAACCTGACCATCATGGCTTGAACTGGCACACTGGATTTGGTTGCCTCCATGAAGATTCTCATGAGTAGAAAGAAGCCTATCTTGATCATAACTCACAAATCTCAAGCTACGATCAGGAAAACCCCATGCAACATATTTGGTAAAAGTTCTGGGTTTTAGCAAGTTATTTGTACCGGCCATTAAAATCTTGTCTCCAACAGTCACAATTTGAGTAATAGAAGATGAGATCTTACGAATCTCTTGAGGTACAAGAAACAGTGAGTGCTTGAGCGGATGGGGAGGAAGCTTTCTGTCAGTTCGTCTTTTCACGTGGGGCTTCAAGAACAATTGTTTTGGCGTTTGTCCAAAGTGATTAATTTGTGCCAGAATAGAGGCTTTCATTGCAGGATCTGTGACCGAGTCTATATCAACACTGCCTTCATATGTATAGTGGTAGAAGACATTCACAGCTTCTTCAGCAGCCTGATAACAACACAAGAATGGTCGAGATCAAAATTCGAAAGAAAATGGAAAAATCCAGGAATGAGAAAATGAACCCAAGGGGATAAGCACGGCATAAAATAAAGTTGCCCGTGGATTTAGCTTGAGTTCACACATACATGCCCCTCAAGAAATTCACAGAATCAAAAAAGATCCTGGTTCAGATAAATGTGCAGTGATAGTGAAATAAGGCAGGAATTATTGGGTAAAATGGCTTATATCAAAGGAAAATATATAAAACATTGGACTCCAAATTCTAGATTTCAAAATCTTTTCTTTCTTATATCCTATTACAGTCCAATAGGGAAAAAAAGTTATTGCCATTAAGGGGACGAACTGAGGAAATGGAACAAAATACTGCCACTAAGACAATTTTGGAACATAGGAACAGAAAAAAAATTATTAAGTTAAACAAATTTTGGTAAATTGATGCTCCAACCACATCTAGATGATAAGATACCAGATTGTGGAGGCAGAAAGACAGGGACACTCACCTTCCCTCTCTGTTTATATCCAAAGATGAGGTCTATCCAGTGATGCAGATTCTCCGAAACATAATCAGATTCCAGTGCTTCCCTGTGCTTCCTGATGAATTCTCTAGCACTGCCCTCTGCCCATGGAGGTAACAACACGTTACCAACCTAGCAGAAAATGACAAGTTATTAGGACGCCCAGACCAAAGACCAAAATGAAATGAGAAGGGGAAGAATTGAACAGAGACAGAACCAACTCGAGCACTAAAACTTCATAGAACTAGACAAACCTTCTCTCCTGATTGTTTCTCACCCAAGTCAAGATTGAACCTGTTTTCCAGGAATTCTGACAAATAGAAGAATTCTGGAATTAATTCCTTTACATCTGATGTATTGCCTTTCCCAGCAGCACTCAACCAAGTATCTCCTACACTGTTGAAAAGACGATCAGCATGGTCAAATTGTCCCCCCTGCAGCTTCTGATTCTCAACGCTGAATGGCGGCAGGCGTAAAAGGTAGAAGAGAACAATTCCAGCACTGGAATAATGAGAACCATAATGAAATTTGGGAACCTCTGGATCATCCCAGCTCTCATATCTGACGTAATGAAATAACAAAAACATATCAAGAGTATATAAAATCAGATAAAAGAGTTTCATATCCAAGAAAGAAAAAAAAGTAAAAATATAAAAGAACAAGCTCGACAGAACTAGTAGTAAATGAGTTTATAGAAGTACTAACCTCTTCCTGAACTCCTCTTCTCCATCAAATGTTTGACAACCCATTGGTTTACCAAGGTTACGGAATGTTTTAGGATCTGAAAAATCCAGATTTTTACTCTCATAATCTGCCAAAACCCAGGGGAACACTGGATACTGGGTGAGATCACTGTACCCACGACCTGCCAGTGTGTTGAGATGCATGAGGTACTGGAAATTGCTAATTTCTCCATTTTGCCACCTCTTGGAAAAGGATTTTGCCATAACCTTAAAAAGACGGCTGCCCTCATTGCTTTCCTGTTTTGTTGACCCAGATATCGTTGTGTCTAATCTGTTGCATATATGTATTGTCAAGCTTAAAATTTTCCAAGTTAAAAAAAAGGCACGAAAATTTATGGGCAAGATAATAAGTGCTAAAGCATGACAAATGACATGGTTACATCAGATATAGAAGCAAGTCAAGAAATACAAGTACTAGAATGCCCGAAGACTAGGATATCAAACTTGTCATTGAGATTAAGAATGCTCATTCATCCCGTGACCCGTCTAACAAATCATATTACCTATAAAAATGCACAACCACCACGTTCTAAAGTTTGACAATGTCCAAAACCAGAACAAAAGTTTCAGAGTATGCTGGTATGATGATACCAATATTAAAATTATAGCTTATAAGAACTAAAAATGAATATCAAACATTTTAAAAGCTTAGAATGTTAACAAACAGAAATTACTATACCATCATGATACATTTCCTAATCCTGCATAGCCCATTTTGATATTTCTCACTCAATATACAAGTAAAAGATTCAGGAAAGGAAGTGTAAATTAATCTCTAAGAACCTAGCTATAGATCTACAGAGCCCAAGGCAGCTCCTGTAAAAGCCATGCTTTTAATCATGCTCAGTGATAAGAGGTGAAGAAAGGAACTCAAATCTGCCTGTATAGGCAGTTGTGTTCTAAAAGGCACTGTCATTTATTTGTTCATTCCTTGTTATATATCAAATAAATCTTCATTTGAACCATCCGTACTTGGCGAACTGATCATCTTCATGGATGAATCTCACGGATTGACCATGAAGAGTTTATAGAGTTCTAGAACTGATTACACCAATGTTACTGAGACAAGGATCGGAAAAAAATAATTAATTTAAAGCATCGAATTTCTTCTATGAGCTTCAACCCCAGGGTGATGCTTACTAAAGCTTTGGTTAATCCCCAAGTTCAAGTTCCTAGCTTTCATTTATGCTTGTGAGGTTTCGTTAGCAAGGGCAAAAGTGAAAACGGTCCCAATCCTACCGGTTCCAGCGAGAGTAAGAAAGAAAGTGCGAAGACGTGGTGCACTGCATTTGATTTCAGGGGGAGATAAATTCATCTGAATTTTCTGTTACATTACATGGATGACTCTCATATACTCTCATGATTATGTCACCGGAAATGAAATTGAAACTATGAAAAATGTTAACTGGAAGCATGGATAGAATATGTAATTTGTGACCATGTAGCACCGAAAGCAAAAGAAAAGAATATAGGTCAATGTTCCGCTCAATGAACTGGGGCAGTTGAATAAAATAAATCAACAAATATAGTGCCCTTGCTGATTTCAGATTCAACAAAATAAATCATAACATATGCTGTCATATTAATGCAGTGTTCCATGCAAAAGGAGAGAATTAATAAATATAAGATTAGAGCAGCATTTGCCTATAATTCAGTACTATGCACTATTAACCATAAAATAATATAGCATAACGTGTACATGGTATAAACATTAAATATATTTAGGTTCACCACTGGCACACATAATATAAATGTCATAATGGGCTATAGACCAGAAACAAAGGAGGCATAGACACCAGTGATTCTTTAGGATGACACAACTGTATAAAAAGAATTATATAGAACTATTAACATAAACAAAACATGTATTAGAGGAAGTTATTTTGTACCAATAACTTCTGTATCTTAACAACACAAGTTGTTTTGCCAAAAGCCACATTCCCAACGTAACACAGACGGGTACCAGCGCATCATAATTCACACTGCCAGCAAAGCATCAGACCAATAGAGAAGTACTATGGTGTATAAACATCAGCTACTTAGCAGCCTAAAATAAATTGCACTTATTATCTATTAAACAGATATCACTGCTGTTGAGTAGCTTTGCATAAAAAATCAGCAAAAAGTAAACAGAACTAATGGTAAAAAGCAGGACAAGGAACAAGATTAAGCAAGAGTATTATGGTAACATACATGCTGTTTCTTGGCAGATTCATGGCCACCAAATTTTTGAAAATTTCTTCTCTCTCCTTTTTGTGGAAAACCAAAAGGTCATTGCAACCATCCATGCTGAATATCTCGATAGCAACGGGGCGAAGTTGATAATCACGCTTCAGAAGCTCATGAACGCTATCAAGCTTCCACATAAGCCAAAAATGGGGCACATTCCCACTAGTACATACCTTTTCCTTACCCCATGCACCACCATTATACGCCCATGCCCTACCCCCAGCAAAGACCTTCGCTGTAGCACACCAGGATGAAGTTAACTTGGAATTAGAATCCATAGAGAAATCTTTTTTTACACCCAAGGCCTGATCAATGACAGAGAGATCATCTTCACTCTCTTTTTCATATATACATCCAGAATCGTCAATGTAAAAATTCTCAATGACGTATAGTGATAGTTCTCCAATCAGAAAAATACCATCATGCTTATCCAGATCCACCACTCTTTCACAGTTGTACTTGTACTTAATTTTCTCGAGAGGTTTGAGATAAGGTCTAATCAAGTATTCACCATTATCGTTCAGTTCTTTGTCTGATTTTTCCTCTGCAATTCTAACCTCATCAATTTTTATTGAAGAAGAATGCATCGGAGATCCAAGATCAGACTTTCCATACATACTGTCTGCTCTCCGAGTGGAGGCTACACTGGACTTGATACCAAATTCAGCAGCTGAATGAAGGCTTGCTTCATTTATACTACTATCGTGATCATCATTCCATCCAACCGCATTAAAAGCTACATCTTGAGCGTCGTCAGATTCTTTCGAAATCAATTCATCATACAGCTCAGCATTAAAAGAGTCTTCTTTTGTCTTATCATTTAGATGATTGAAAATAGGATCCAAGTCAGTATTAGAGGCATTGAGTTCATTTTCAGTTTTCTCATTGAACAGTTCTCCTTCCCCTAACACAAATTGTCCATTCAGAATATTTTCAATAGAATCGATCTTTAATTTGCACCGTTCCAGTTTTTTGCGCATCCTATATGGACCTTCAATGGGGCAAAGCTGCCACTCAGGCTCTTTATTCGTGGAAGATTTACGAATTGGGAATATTCCTCTCTCATGTACAAGTTGTTGAAGATGAGTTTGCCACTCACTTTCAGCATGAAGGACCCATCCATACTTATCCTGACGAATAACTCTTAGTTCAGTAGCCATCGCATCACGAACCAATTCGAGTGCGATTCTTCGTTCATTCACCTGTTCCCAATGTCTTAGGTCTAGTTTTGAGGTGTCATGGGATTTTCTCCCAATTTCTCTCTTACGACGACTATCCATGCCTTTTATCCTCACTCCAGGAAACTTTGTTGACCCTGTAATGTACTGTGCCCACATTATGGCAGAACACTGCTCCAACACTTTATTCACAACCTGTTCAGAACTATGAAGCCACTCAAAAAATTCGGATAAACCTCCGGTCAAAATCTTATCAAATCCACCATGTAGAACATCCAAAGGTGGCCCTAGATTTGGTTTAGAGACAAGCAAGTCTTCAAGTGTAGCCCTACGATGTACCAGAAGATACTTGAGAATGTCAACAGCCATATTCCGTGCATTTTGTCTCTGATCATTAAGAAGAGAGATCAAATTTACACAGAGACAGCAATTGAGATCAGTGTCAAGATTACTGGGACAAAATATTAGTCGCCTGTGGGCAACCAGTAACTGTAAAACTGTGAAGATATCAACCCCTCTATCCTCTGCTGATGAGTTAGGAGTCAATCTTTTCTTTTGCTCATTCCGCAAACCCAAGCGTGAAAGAAGATCATCTTCTCCAATTCTGATCAAGAATGACGGCAGGAAACAGAATAATATCATTCGATTCATATTTTTAAGAAGTGCATGTATATAAGTATCAAGTTGCCTGCTTCCTTTTCCAATAGAAAGAATTCCTTTGCCGCTCGGAACTGCATCTTCAATCCGACCATTTTTGTTAGCCAACTGTAACATAGATAGCAAGAACTCCAGAGTCTTCAATACACCGGCTGGCTGAGGAAAAGCTCCCATGTATACACGATCCACTATCATCCAACATAGTGCATCTAAGTTCAAGGACCAGCGACTCTTATCAAGCTTTTTCTCATTTTCCTCATCATCCCGCAAGAGACGTCTTTCTAGGAAGTTCATCAATCTAGTAAGGCATAATCCCTGAAAAGCTAAAACAGATTCAGCATCAACATAAAGAGGTGCACTTTCCAAAATAGTCTCTACCACTGGTGCAGCTTTCATTTGTTCAGTCACAAAATCAGAAAGAACTTCTGCCATAAAATCTAAAATAGCAGTAGCTCCAGCAGAACAAGGGCCGCCTCCATAGCCAGAATCATCCACTTGGAGAAGAAGAGTGGGACTAATAGTGAACAGTGTGTTTGAAGCATTAAGTCCCTGAGAACTTGACTTCATTAAGTCTGAAGAAGAATCAATTTCATTCATGGACGTAGATGACTCTACAGATGGAGTGGATGCAGTCTGGCCTTTTGATTCATTGCGAGGGGCACCCAACCAAGATGTCAATGCTAAAACTGGGGACGAAGAGGGAGTGAGTGGAATCCTGAAGTTAGATCTCTCAGATAAAATAGGGGATTCAACCATGGTGAAAGAAGCAGAACTCTGTGAATCATCCGGGAGGATGTTATCTGGTGTGCTATTCACATCGCGGTAATTAAAATCATTACTGCTAGTAGCAGCATTGGAAACCTGGTCAACTGCTTCACCTTCAACACTCAACACAACTTGCACATCTTTTACGGACTCGTCCAATCCCTCCTGGGTTGAGACAACACTAATCTCTGGTTTATCACCACCCACATCATCTGGGAAAACAGGAATATCTTCCGAACTAGTACTAACCTGCCCTTGAGGAAAGCTACCTATACTGATAGAGGTCTTTAATGATTGTTCCTGTTCATTAGGCAAGCTAGAAAATGTATTCTGAGAACTACTAGTATCATCGGCATCATTCAAATTCTTGTCTTCCGTATTTACAGCGAGTTCTCTTGCCAATGTTACAGCATTGGCAGCCCTAAATAACAAAGAATAACTAATTCAGTTAACTGCAGATTAACTAGACACAGCCAAAATACTTTTTGAGATTGTAAACGTGTAACATGATATACAAATCTAGTAGAGTCGAAGGATGATTGTCAAAAGGTATAAAGAGCACACCTGACACAGGAAAAGTACAGGTCAATACAGCTTTCAAGAAACTCAGTTCGTCTGCAGACATCTGAAAAGATGGGGCACATTTTCGCTAGATCGACCATAAATCTGAGGACCGAAGTGGCAGCTGCAGGTGCTGATGCCTCTCCACCCATCAGGCGAGCAGCATAGGTTTTGTGCATCAGCGCTTCACCTTGAAGCTCTCCAGCCATATCTAAATTTCCATCCACTAGCTCTGCAACAAGGCTAGCACCCACCCGAGAAAGATTGCCAGTTTGGTGTGCAAACATCGACTGCATCCATAACCTGTCAAATGTTGATTTTGCCATTGCGATCACAGATTCCAACAGTTCCACAAATTTCAATTCTCCACAGTTTCCATTACTTGGCATGAGGGCATGAAAGTCAAGCATACGGACTTCTGGTAATCTTGGATATACAGGCTTGCCAAAAATCAGACAAAACAAAATATAGTATATATCAGGGGAGTCGTAAAAATTTGGAAGCACCCTGGCCAAACCTTGATAACCTCCACTGGAGCGAAACTTAAGAGTAAATGTAGGAGAAGATGCAAGACACACACCTAAAAGAGTCATGACCCATCTCATACTTGTAGGATGAACAGCTTCGTCAAGAAAATAAGTAATTAATTTTGACGACACAATTTTATGCCACTGCTCAAGTAACTCCTCAGATTGAATAGTCACCTGCAGATCAATCAGCATCTCAAGTAACATATTTCTTACAATGACATGCTTGCCCATTGATTCTCGCACAATTTGATGGCGTGAACTCAGTTCAGGTGGATCGAATGTCATAATCACAAACCTAACAACAAGTTCCAATTCGGAAGGAAGGAACCCATCCTCCAAGATGACCCCCAACAAGACAACTAGCTTCTCCAGTACTGGCACTTCGACATCACCCCTCTGTAGAGTCACAAGTAAATGCTGAACAAGGTTAATTCTGCGAAGAATCGTAAGGTTATGATTCCTATACCAATGCATGGAGACTAGATTCTCAAGAAATCCCAGTAAAGCAATCTGAATCGGAATTGGAGCAGTCACCCAGAGAGTCCAGTCCAACAAGACATGTTCAACCATATCAGCATTTGACAGAACAACGCAGTTAGATGTTTCAGTGGGCATATTGGTGTTGTCCAGCTCCGATGCATGACTGAATGGATCTTTCTGTGCAGAGAAATCATCCATATCTCCGTGAGACCCAACTGAAGAAAATTCATCGCGGAACTTGGCCAGATTAAGATCGTCAAAGCTGACTTCACTAATAGTTGCAGAAGGTACTGGGGAGATATGTGAGGCTCCAGTTTTCTTTGGTTCAGAAAATGAAGCCTCGCATGCAGCAATTTGAAAAAAGATCTCAAGTGACTGCATGTCAAACAATGACATTTTGCGATGAAGAAAAAGTGAAAGCAAATGATATCCTCTATACTTCTGCATGTCTCTTACATTCTGAGGATTCTGCTGAAGGGCACTTGCAAGCAGTTTCAAAGCCATGTGAAGCATTTCCCTCGTTTCAGCAGCTTCAACAAGAGCAAGGACAACAGCCATTCCACCGACAGATTGGATTGCATCACCAATGACATAATGTTTACAGACATAGATATCCCCAAGAAGTCGACCAAAGCGTGGAATACCTGGACAGAAGTACACAGAAAAAATAAAATATAATTACAGCAAAATCCAGAAAAACAATTATGTCTCTGATTTTCAGATGAATCGCAAGACTAAAGTACACTAGACAAAGTCAACTAACCCCCCATAGGAGACGCAGCAGCTGATGTTGGATCCACTAGATTGAGCATGGATAAAGTTCCAGATGCCTGAAAGACTTCTGTACTTGTTCCATCAAAAGCAAATATGAGTTTCTTACCACACAACTGCAAAGAAAGGTTCCCCAATTTTTCTATATCCCAAACATATCCACTGCGATCTGCCTTGGAGATTCCTTGCTTGCTAGTAGTCTCAGCCTTCTGCATGTTAGGAGGTAGAGGCAAGTCGGCATCCAAAGAATCCAAAATAGCCATACTACCCCCACCACAGGCCTGATTTGGGACAAACTGTAACAGATCAGTATCTTGGAATATCCCCCGATATCCCCTCCCAAGAATATACATAAAACATATAGAAGCAGGTGGGAGGACCTCTTCAAAAAGATAACAAGATCTGAGCTTCCACGACAAATCACTGATCCTTGCACAAGCAACGGGTGTCCCAATAGTCACATGGAGAGACTTTCCAGCTGGAGAGGGAGAATATCCAAGTTTACCAGTGTGTCTTAGCTTTCCATTCAAATATATATGAGCAACACTAGGTTGAAACAGTCCTGCCAAAGCATTTGGTTTGCTGTGCACAACTGAAAGGTGATACCACCTACCTTCTTCCATTTCAAACCCAGAAAAAGACAAGGATGAAGAGTTGCTCGTTGCAAGGGTTAGAACACCATCCTCCTGAAGACGAAGTTCAGCATAAAAGGGGCTTCCATTGTCCACTGCCCCAACGGAGAATATTTGAAGAAACTGTGGTCCATGTTGCAGTCCACTTGTTATACTGTGACTTTTAGAAATTCCATCTTTTGGAACTTCTATTTTCCTTGCCTGTGATTTTAAGAGATTTTGATACTGAAACCAACAAACAAATGAATAACCAGCAGCAGGAGGCCATGATCTTTCCCCTAATGGCACTTGAATCGAAGCATGGCCAATCTTGCTCATGTCAAACTCTACAAAGGGTGCTAGAGAAACATTTTCTGAACCCTTATCTTCAGAAAGCATCAAATTTTCCATCATTTCAACAAGAGAATGGCCAGAACTCACGAGTCTATTTTGCAAAATATACCTAACAAGAATCCTAAGTTCTGATACTGACAACCTGTTATCGAAATATATATAGTTCATATAAATACACGTATAGTTATGTTAAAACAGTAAAATGAATTATAGTCCTGGAACAGTTGTATCAGGCTAGAAGTAGTTTTTACCTATACGCCCCAAGAAGTTCCACAATCTTCAAACTATGAGATACTAGTGGCGAAGAGCTCGATATGAAGGGGCATATTGTCTCCAGTAAAAGTTCCACACAACCTAAAATGTTTCAGTAAAAGTTCCTCAAGATGCTGTTGATATTAGAAAAGACAAAAGATACTAAATTTGCGGATTCTCACCTACAGATGTAAGGTTTTCCTGATTGAAGGAGCTAGCACGAGCAAGCTTTTCGATAAGGTTAAGCAATTCTAATTGCACCTTTGGAGTAAAGAGCAATAAAGCACGTATAAGCACTCTCACAGCAGCAGCATTGTAAACCCGTTCTTTATCAGGAATGAAAGAACCCTCGGGTGTGACAAGAAGAAAATTAGCTGATTCATTTTCGGCATCATCAGAAACTGTAGCCGTGTCTGATGCAAGGAATGGTGGAATTACCATTTCTAGAGCAAGTTCCAGCAGCAACTGTATTACTTGTCCCTCATATTCAACACAAATCAAACCAGAATCGGAGAGAAGATCATAAAAGGTCTGGGAAGATACGACAGTATGCAACTTTGTCCTGTTAACAACACAGTCACAAGCCCCTACCGTCATTACACGCAACAAGTACGTAAAGACCTTACTGCATACAATTCTAGAAGATTGATTTTTCTGTTCTCCATCACTCTGAAAAAAATGGAGGGTCGTTAGCAGAAGAGAAAAGCCAGTTGCTTCACCAAAGACCCTCTGAGCTGAGCTATTAGCCCTTAGAATGCGCCATAAGGCTTCAAAAGTATCAAATTTTGCATCGCCTTGAAGTCGGTATTGAGATCCCAAAGAACTTGTAACCATCCCACTTTTTAGAATTTCTACCAATGATCCCAATTCTTCTGGATGAGCCTGATGAAAAAGGAAATATGGATATTGTGATACTTGTATATTCAAGTAATTTAAGAAGCATTATGGTTGTTACTTGCAAAATCACAATTCATGCAATAAAGTAGCAATTATATTTGTAATACAGATCATATACACAAAATGATAATGTCGTATATAAAGCTCCGCGGAAACAAAAGTATTTATGAGAAACCAAGGCATGAATAGAAGTTAAACCCTACATGGATGATGCTGAGCTACGACTATGAGATTACCAACAAAAGGCAGCAATGTCAAATCACATTACAATGTCGCATATTCACTTCATCTAAGCACTTGAACCTCCAAGCAAAAGACAAATGGGAAAGAAGAACAGATCAACGATTCAAACTCTTAATGTCAAAGCCATCTTTTATTATATTTTCTAAGATGATCTTGACAAGAAAACAAATCCTTGTCAGGTATCAACATTATGCTCAAGCACAAAAACTATTTACCATGTTCACATTTCAAGATTTAGATACTACAATAGTGTATCTAACACTTTCTTGCACAGCTATGAGCCTATGACAACAAAGTACATTTCTCATAAAAAAATGAATTACAAGTTGAGCAATTAAGTTTGGAAAAGGGCAATTAAAGAATGGATTAGTTAAATACGTCAAAATATAGTGGCATGTCATCACTGAATTTAAAGGCAAGGGACAAATTTATATGTCGAAACAAATATATTAACATAATTATTTCGCTGAAGTTAAATATGTTCATAAATTAGTGGTCTGATACAGATATAAATTCATTTTCACACGGTACATGTCAAAACTTTAGAAAAGGAAAGATGACTAGCAATTGTATCAAAATCTGGAGAGCGTGAGAAAGGTCACGGAAAGAATGATAACCTAATAGAATAGCTGGGATGTCAAAGATGTATCTTGTATAATCAGGATGGGCAAGACAACAAAATTGCAATCAGTATAATAGTTACATTCTTGATCTGATAAGTCCAAAGTTTTTCTAGTTCTGCCACAACCAAAAGAAATTTATATCAAAACTTGGAAACTTGAAAGGAGTTGGGAGTAGTTGTTCTTGAAGTTCCATAGAGGCAGAGGAAATGCAGTTTTAGTAAAGAAATTCAAGGCATAAGCAAAAATGAAAGAAATAAAGAAGGTTGTGGACCTGTTTGGCATCCTCAATAATTAAACATGATAAAGCCCGTAGAACACCTGGACGATGAATATCCGATACCAAAAATGGAAGGATGATAGACACGCCATTAGCAGAACGAAATAGTGCTTGATTAGCCTCTGCCTTCTTCAATAAGAATACTAAAGAATCCCATGCAACTGCAATTGTGCCCTCTGCTCCGAAAAGGGGAAATTTCCCAGAACCAGATTCTAAGAGTTTCGGAGAGGAAAGAATTGCATCGTTATTGTCCAAATGTTTTTTGAAGCTGCTTGAGCTAGCTTCTCTCTCCAACGGAGCAGGATCACAGTTAAGATGCTCTGGACCCAACTGAAACTTATGCTGCTTTAGATCATCTAACAGAACCTCCAGTACACCAACTTCCCTTAGGATTTTCTTGTATTGTTGATCGAACGACAAAAGTTTAACAAAGAAAGACAAAATCGTGTGCTTTAATTCAGAGGTTATTGGTTGCTGCAATAAGCAGCAAAGAGAAAGCAACTCTTGTTCAGGGATGATATTCACAACGGTTACAGCATATTCGAGAATTTTCAAGATTGTCTCTTGTAGAGATGGGGGGAAGCCAGCCATATTGAGGATCAAAAGGGGTACTGTGCGTAGCTGCTGACACAATTTGTAGTTTTCAAGATGACTAGAGAATATTTTGAACATTCTATTCAGTACTTCAGCCTGCAGTTCCCTACTTTCAGCTTTGATTAAAATGTCCTGTAACATCTGAACCGCCTCTAAATCTTTGACTTTGTCAGTATCTTTCTCCCAAATTTCATCAGTTATTCGGTCAGATGACGATGTACGACTTCTGCCATGCCCACTAGGCCTTGCCTGAGTAAATTTTGAATTTTGTTGTCCAGATGAAGCATCAGAAAGGCCTGTTTGAGCGAAACTAATAATGACATCAAGCAGCCTAGAAAGTGTAGGAGAGAGCAGATTTCGTGATGAGTGGTTTCCTCCTTCGCTTGACTCCTTCCTCTCTATCTCATGTGCCAAATGCAAATTCTCTGAATTGGAGTCTTGTTCAGAAAGCGGCTTGGAGTAAAAAGATAGGCCATCTTGATTCTTGGAGAGAACTAAAGCAAATTGGACCAGGAATTGATAGCCATGAGCATTGTGAATATCCTCCCTGAGTCTTGTACCACCAGCCTCTACAAGTAAAAAACAAATTGTCTAGAATCAGCACTGAAATAAATTTTTGAAAGGAGAATGTAATTCTTAATTCCTTGAATGCATGATAATTCCGTTCAATGTGCGGGGACTAACTATACTCTACACTTTCCCCCTCGAACGGGGTTTGAACGAATATAGCGGTACTTTGGGAAAAGTTCGCATGTATTAGGTCGCCCTAATATTTCCTCCTACATATAAAGGTATAAAGGAGAACCTCTTTATGGAGAAGAACAAAACTAAGAGACCGGGGATCAGAAAACACATTGTAATTCTCCATCATTATAGTGAAATCTAGCAATGGCAAGTGGATGTAGCTCTCGCATTGAGAGTGAACCACTCTAAATTCTGGGTACTTGCTTCAATTTTTTGTGCTCTGTGTTGTTATTGCTTCGGTTATACAGGATTAACGATTAATGCATAACAATTTTGTGTTATCTAAATCATTCACTAAAGGAGTCTAATTTAAAGAATTTCGGCAGTGGGTGACAAAGTGGTTATGTCCTCCATGACGACTTTGGAAAGGCATTGATTATTTTACTATTGATCTTCTCTCTTCCCTGAAGTACCTATGGGATTGAACTAACACAGGGTAAGCCAACTTATGGCATCAAAACAGAAGCTATGTTGCAAATATATGTTTTTTATAAAATCTCTAAAATATGTCATTTCAGTTGCAGAAGGAAATATGAATCTAGCTTGAACTTTCAAGTCCAGTTCATGGGCGATATTAAGACATTTTACCTGGCCTATATGACAATTCAACACATTCAAGAAGCACGTCCACGATGCCCATTGTGTAGGCAGGATCTCCACAATCAGGTTTGAAATCCTTCACGGCCATTAGTAGTACTTTCATCTGGCATCCAGACATGAAAGCAAAAATCATTGTCAAAATCTATCATAAGGAGAAGGGGAGAGTAGTATTTAAAATACAACGAAAGCAATTAATGGTGTGTTTGACCCACATTATTTTAGAAGAATGTATTCTGAAATAGTAGATTCATAGAAAATGTGATTGAAAAAGAAAGAAAAGTTATTGATGTGATGGAAAATATTATTTTATTGAAAAATGTGTGGTTGAAAATAAATAGAAGAATGAGAATGGGAATTTTAATGTGTACCAAACAGGGGCTAAAATTCAATGTTAATTGTCATGTAGGGATTTAAAGAAATTAGGTAAGTAAATGGAAAGGAAGAATGAGAGCCAGATTTAATTAGATATCTTGTAGAAGGGACGTTTCAGCATTTGAAGTATTTATTCAGGTGCCTACCTTTATAAGTTTATAAATTAAGTCACTTATTTTTCCAAGAGGTTCAAACTAAGTGAGATGGTTCAATCTAACAAGTCTAGGAGAAAAGAACAAGAATTATTCTCTTCATACACAGCTAGTGTCATATGATGCAAACCCTTTCCCTTTTGGATGAAGATACAGGTCTTTCATTGATAATCTTCAAAAGAAGGCAACAAGTATGTCTACGATCTCATGAGTTTCTCCTTTGAAAGTTCATTTGACTGCCTTCAACTTCCTAAAAATGAAATGTCTTATCTCACCCTAAAACTAACCAGGTATTCTAGTGACATCTAAGACATCGTTGCATGCCACACATTCAAACCCTTCACTTACATCGTTCACTTGTGAGTAAATCGTGTTCAGAAAATTAATATAAAAACAGTTATTTATTGATAGTAATAATCATATGCTAAAAATTAAGACACGGCAGAAAATTTTGCACATTTCATGATGGTGTTAACAGTTATATTAAGGGAAAAAATAACAAGAGGAAAAAAACAAGAAAGTAAACTGAGTTCTGTTTATTATTTGCAAGTGATTTAAACCTAAACCATTTGATTAATAAAAAAATTATTACGCCCTTTTTTGGGCTTCATTATTCCATATTATAACAAAAGGAATAATAATTTTTTGAAGAATATGTGGATAAAAAAAAGGGAAAAATTTTTAGGTTTACATGTAATATTATTTTATTGGAGAATGTGTGGTTGATGAGAAGAGGGGAAAAAAATTAATTTAATGGGGACCAAACAGGGGCTATATACCATATGGTGCTTGCGTATATACTTTGCTGTGCTGCCATTGTCATTGACCAAAAGAAGACCAAGTATCTGGAACAACAAACATATACAAAATCACTTCACCGATCAGGAAAAACACGAACATTTAATGGCTCAAACAATTTTTCCAATACTGACTCAGTAGTGGATGATGAAATTCGATGCTACCTGTTTAGCATGTCGGTGAAGTTGAATGGTATGCAAGGGAACAAGACCCTCCTTATAGTGGGAAAACACCACCAAGGAACCATTGGCAACCATTTGAAAGAGTAACTGGAGTGAATTATCCTCTGTGAGACTTTGAGCGGCTGAAGGATGGCTTGCCAATGCTTTCATGATATGTACAACACTTCCCTCTACCTACAAAAATTTAAAATAGTTTTAAGAAAAGTTGATGTTGTCAGACATATATCCCAATCACACAAACCAATAATTTGAAAATGTGTACAGCAATACTCTCCCTGCAAAATTGAATATGACAAAAGTGAAGTTCTGAGAACTAATGTTTTGAGAACATTAGAACCCATTTTTAGCATCAACTGTGAAGCTACTTTTCACTTAGAAATTCATGGAAGGTAATATATCGCATTCATTAACTAAGATAATAAACTCAAAGATAAATAATGAGAAACTTATAGCCAAAAATGTGTGAACTTATTTGAAAAATGTTACACATGTTACCCCTTGAATGCAGATATGCTTTCAAATGTCAAATTTGATGACAAGGTTAGGAATATGTTATGTTTTGCATGAAGAGAAAAGAAGAAAGCATGGAATATTCATCCAAATAGTGAGTTGTTTTTGATAAAATATCAGGTCGAGAAACCGCAGACCCTCAAGAATGAAAAGAAGACAAGAAGATTAGAATATTATGCCGTGCAAATCAAGGGGTGATCGTATCAGGTGGAGGTTGGCATGGGAAGGTATTTTTTCGCACCTATTTTGGATCACTTTTGAGACCTATGGAGAGTTCTTTTTCCCGAAAGATGGCGTGGCAATGCGAATTGCCTACACGGGTGGCATTTCTATCGTGGACGGTTGTGAGGAATATGTGTTAACGGAAAATAATCTTCAAATAAAAGGTTTTTATGTAAACGAGTGGTGTTATATGTATAAGAGGGATGGGGAAACGAATGATCACTTGTTCATTCATTGTGATGGTGTTCGTTGGCTGTGGAACAATATTCTGATTTCTCAACATATGGATTGGGTGTTGCCTAGACGTATAAAGAATGTGATGCGGGGTTGAAGAAGAAAACTTCGTGATAAGGATAGCAGCTTGTGTGTGATTTTATCTCTGGATGCATTGTATGGTGTGTACCGCTATTTTGAAGACCAAGCATAGACCACAGAGCATATTAGAGAATTATTTTATCGGACTTTGTATATCTGGTTTAATGCCGCGGCTACTAATCCTATAGAAGTACTGCCTAATTTCATGTTTCTGTTTTGCTTAAATTGATAATTCACTTCGTGTTTTTTTTTTCCCCGATTAATAACATTATCCGATTACCTATAAAATATACATATATATGAACAAAGTGCTTATTGAGTACTTGATCAAAATCTGTGAGTATCAACATGAATTGTAATTGCAATATTCTGCCTTGTCACCCCACACTTGGTTTGATGTCAACATCAACTTGGTAAAGACAGTTAGCAGAGAGAAAGAATCAGTTAAATTTCAGTTGTACAGGTTGCACATATCAATTTTCAGAAACTAGCACTCTAAGGTAAGCAGAGTAAATAATAATGATTACTTCCTAATGAGAATTCACATCCAGCAACATGATAATTACTGAAAAAACATTTAGTTTCTATTTAACAAAAAAAGCATTTCTTCAACTTCACGGAAACTCAGAATCAGGTATTTAACGACAAGATCAATTACATCCGCATCTATAATATAGCATTGGTGCAAATCTGATCACCAAAATAGGGAAGCAACAACTATCTGGACTTGAAAGCAAAAAAGAAAAAGAAAAGTAAATTCAAGTTGTAGACAACGTCACAACGTAACCTGAAATTTACAACAAGAAAACAAGGATGTATGCCTAAGATTGCAATTTGGAAGAAAGCAAAAAAATAAATAAAAACCACAAAGGAATTATGCAAAGGAAAATTTACACACAGAAATACTAGATTAGTCTACATTCCCAAGAAAGAAAGAAATAATAGAATAAACTAGCATTTCGGATGGAAGATAATATCTTCACTAGAAAAACAACTACCTCAAGCCGCCGTGCAGCTCTAGTCTCTCCATCGTGCTTTACATCTGCTTTTATAAGCTCCCCATCATTTTTCAGCTGTAGTCTCTGATTGCCCAAATCAGGAGCAAGAAGAGCATTTAGGACATGAATGAGACAGCATAAGATCCCAGAGTCGAGAAAAGATTGTTTGTCGATAGTCTGTAGACAAGTAATAAATTGTGAGATATACTAACATACAATGCATTTATATAGCTTGATGCATTCATTGCCATCAACATTTCTTTCCATTATCCACAAAGAGATGTCAATAAATCACTTACCATTATCAACCACAGATTCTCATGTTCAACAGAAATATTACATATTATCACGTTTACAAATGCAAGCAGGGCAAAATACTTAAATTAGTTCATTAAAAATATTGAAAAAAAAAAATTATACTCAATCCAGGGATTGAATTTGCTAATTTCGATTTCGGAGATTTCATAAATCCCCCACATCACTTTTTTTATATAATGGAGGACAAAATTCACTTCCCCAAAATTTAAAGTTCCTTTTGCAAATAAGTCGTTATCAAGAAGGAGATAATAGAGAAGCGTGTGGGATGGAAATCCCATTCAAGCCATATTACTGAAACAGGGATGGAGAGGAGGCACCACAGCAATGACTGAATTTAAGTTATCATGATAAATGGGAAATTAAACAAAAATAATTATTAAAGCAAAAGGCTAGAAGAATAGAAGATCGTATGTTAGTACATTCAATGTACATACCCCAGATACAAGGACTTCAACTGCATGTAATAAATTTGCTCCCGGATTGATGCCATCCTGCTGAGAATTAAGAATGTGTTTTAGCCACACGACAGGCAAGATTGAACCAGAAATAAATAAATAAAAAAAAGAGAGAGAGAGACAGAATTTTTCACAAATAGAATCTGAGGAAAAACCTTCGTGGTTGTAGAGAAAAAATTTAAAACTATATCAACTTCCAAAGATCTTGTTTTACTGCTAAGCTTCAACTTTTCAATATCTGTTACAAATGCTCTTCCCACTACAAAAGAAAATATGTGCGTCTCAAGAAATTAACCTATCTATTTCACCAAGAAAGCAAAATTTCAATGAAAAGAATTTAAGGAACAAATTAAGAAAGTTGACATGTTTCTTACAGGTTACAGAATAGAGTATTTATAGCAAGATGGGTAAGTATATAAATTACTAAGTCTAACTTACTTATAAGTCAATTATCATTAAAGACGTGTTTGGTTATACAAATAAGTAATCACTTTCATACTTATACATGAAAAGAGATACTTATTTTGATAGTAACGGCATGATACCATTAAATGCGCAACTCTTTTGATGATGAATAACTCAACTACCTTTACTAATTTAAAATTTGCAAATATACTATTATTTAAATATAAAAAAAGTAAATAAATTTAATTGGGAATGAAATTTGTTTAGGTTTAACTCATTAAGCTAATAAAGTTTTATTACATAACATAATAAAAATGAAACGATTTCATTCAAAAAAAAATTAATTGGTTTATTAAAATTCAAAATAACAGTATTAAAAATTTATCATTTAATTACATTTTAATAGCAATTTTGTATTATCTAATATTAATGCTAAGTATCGAATAATTAACGATTGAAATGATTTTTAAAAATTGAGCACCATTTGATCTAATAAAGACTACCTAAGCAGTAGTCAAATAATGAACCTGGTAAAACTAATGTTTTGGTAATTTATCGAGTATCAAATATTAAATTTAATATTTATACAACGCATTAAAACATATTCTTATCAAATATTTGGGGAGAAAGTGTTCCATTGCTTTCTAAAACAAGCCAAATATCTTTTTCTTCCTTTGACAATTTTACTCTACTCATGTGTAACTATTTTGTTAAACATAAAGTTGTTTGTAAGTTAGTTAATCCAGAACTACGTACGAAAGAAAAAGTTGTAAATTCCTGTACCTGTAAACACTAGATAGGTTTTTTTTTTTTTTTTGTCGGGGAGTATATTGTTCATCTAGTATTTAGCAAGACAACACAACTATAGTGATTCTGGCACAAAATAACCAATTGATAAAGTCAGAAATGAAATCTCAAGTAAATCCATTTATAGCAAATATATTATGGGACAAAAAAGAGAAGAAAGGAAAATTGCCGTCATACATGGTAATTAATTGAGTTATATTTGTGTGCTGCTTCACTAATCTACAAAATATATCTACAGTCCAATTCAAGGCCTTTTCTTTGTCCTGCGTGGACACAGAAAAGAGGTCAGACTTGGAGTTTCTTCTGATATATCTCCGCCAATATGGGGGATTAAAAATAATGATGATCATACATGTAGACCTACTGTACAATGTGTCTGTGAGTACCTTTTCAGAACTAGATGAACGGAACTCTTCCCAATAACTCTTGAAATCCAATTCCAGTTCATGTCTTTCTCTGTTCACAAGGTAAGAACGGCAACAATATATGTTAAATCTAGATCATGCACCTGTATTAGCACAACCAAAAATAATGCCCCCGTTTGGATCTCATTTTAATGAGATTTTTCTTCTTATCTCATTAAGCTACAGTGAATAAAAAAATTAAAAATACAAAAGTTATATCAGCTTTGTCAGAATCCGTACAGAATTCAAACACAAATTGCTGTTATTGCCTACAAATTTGAATGAATTCAAACAAGAAGATGACCAACATTGACATGTCATCAAAAACTTTTGTATCAAAATATGTACGGTTTGGAAGCAAACTAAAAACAAACTTATAGGAAAGAATTAAATTGATCCACTTCACCAGGTTATACTTGGTCGATACACTGTTGCCAATGCAGATGTTGAGAAAAGAAAACAACGAAGAGAGAGAGAGATAATTTCATTGAAAAAAATTCAAAAAATTATTTCAATTCATAGACGAAATAATTTTGATTGCTCACATCACCATAGACCAATTATCGGGGCGAATCACCTGGGCAATAGGCCCACAGCGCGTTCATAATTGGAAAAACAAGCACCGTTGAAATACACACCAAGGTTATGAAAAGATTAACATCTCTCAATCTTATCACTCTTTCGACCTAAAAAATAAAAAGAAAAGGTCATCTTATTCAAACCCCAAAAATGATATCCTTTGGCTCCCATTTCGCGCCTCAAAACATCCCGATCTTATAAGAGAAATGGGCTTTCGCATTATATAATGTTTCATCTTCTCTTTCACTTGCTCGTTGTTATAATTTTCCCCTCATTCTGCTGATTAATAAACGCGTTCAGCTTGTTCACCAGACTATTTTAATTCATTAACCTCTGCAAAGCTACTCAAACCCATATGTATAATGTAAACTAACCCACCATTAAACCATTAGAAATTAAATGGAACTACCTATGAATTCCAACAAGAATTATGTGGTAAATTTAAACCAATTTTAGAATTAAGCCAAAAGATATTGTTCTATCTTAAGTGTTAATCTTTGTGAAATTAATTAAAGCCCGTCAAAGAAATTGGTTAATACCAGTTTCATTAATTTATAAGGATTCTATTACATGATTTCTTGTTCCTGGCATAATTGTTTCACCAAAACAACCAGTACTCGATTTTTAACATTGTATCCATCTACTCAACCAAGGCAACAATGTCAGAAAATGTGAGGCAAATTCAAATCACTGTTAAAGACGAAGTCCAATTTGACTGTTGAACTTAGATAACAGATTTATGGCCACTTCCTGATTAATCAATAGCATGCGGACAAAACACCTAGCTCCACAACATTTTCCTAACAAGCTTAATGGTTAATACCTAAACAGGAGAGAAAACATACACAGAAGCTCATCAAATGCCCAATCCGAAGAGGTAAGCAAATATATTTTGAACAAAAAAAATATTAGACAAATCTATTTTTGGGAAATTTTTATTTGATGTGTTATACATGAAATGCATTAGCTGCAAAGGTTAACTAATATGTGGCCCAGAAAAGGAAACCCATTAGCATAAGTGAACAAGTTTCTCTACATGGATCTAAGCCCCTGTTTGGGCTCCATTAAAAATAGGTTTTGGGGAACAATGTATTTTTGAAATATTACTTTTTTGGAGAATGTGTTGCTAAAAAATAAGGAAAAAATTTTGAGTTTACGTGTAATATTATTTTATTGGAGAATGTGTGGTTGAAAATAAGAAAAAGAAAAATGCATTTCCACAAATTACCACATTTATCCCACACCACTCACAATGAGCACCAATCAGTACCCTCAAGTTCTATGTCGGCTGCATCGATAGTGGGCTGAAAGTATTTAAGCATCGAAAAATATCATCCTATGCTGGGTTCTGCGCAATCTTGCAGATCCACATTCCAACTTTATGCAGTAGGGTTTAGATAAAATTTTACCCCCTTGACCAATCAATAAAAAACCCAGGTGAAGTGGTTATGATTTTGTATGGAAATTTATTACTTAACAAGGTAACTTTTCAAGCATGGTAAGAAAATGCAGCAGATACCATTAACTGTGGGCAGTATAACTAGTCAGCATTTCGTCAATCTTTATTTAAACTGTATCTTTAATCTTTAACAGCTTCTGTGATCAGTAATCTGCATATTCCAGAAGACTAGCCTAAAGCCTTTACTTCGACCTAAATCTAAAGGATTGTCCTTCCCCGAGAGAAAAAGCTTCTCTTTTTTCTATTGACACTGTCCAGGTTCAGTTTAACAAATAATCCTAGCATCAACCTGTCATCACCAATCATTCTCCAACCAAAACTAAAAGTAGTATCCATAGCCCTATTTAGCAACAAAATATTCATTATTTAGCCCTATTTAGCAACAAAATATTTATATTTATTATTGACCACTTCCTCCAACAGTTAAGACTTTCAAATTCTTCTTCTCCAACCGCAAAAGCAATACTAAGACCAATAATATCTGTCACGAGCTTATATAATATTTGTTCACACGTAGATTCATAAAAAGCCGAACCTTGAAGACGATGATGTGTAATCTTGGCTGGATGATTGGGCACTGCTGCTACTGTCATTGACATCCTTGAACGGTGATGATGAAGGAGAAGACGAAGCCGACGGAGTCTGTGAAAGCCCAACCTTTTCCTTGAAGTCCTTAAGGAGTGTTACCCATTTCATCGCTTTCTTCCTACTTGAATTCCCAAGCATGTACGTATACAAATCTTAACTAAAATGAGTACGTATAAATATAAAAAAACATAAATGCTCTCTCATCCAACGACCAGAAGGACCATAATTATCTCCGCTCCAGGAATCAGATCCAAATACAAACCCTTCTAGACTACCCTATAACGATCACCAGCTCGTTTCCCCAATTTCCCTTTTCCCACTCAAATTTATATTTATTTTCACAAAATAAATAAATTTAGTAAAAAAATCAAGACAAGTAACAAAAGGAAACGGAGGTGACGATCGGAGTGGAAATAAAGAAGAAGAGCGGCAAGATCTGAAATATATATATACACACACGTATATATATGTGTAGTTAGAATGTGTATATATATTGATATTCGAAATAATCTATATGGATTTATTTCCTCTCTTCATCTGAATATGCAGCTAATTTCTTTCTGTTTGTGGATTTTTCGGGCCAGAAAATTATGAATTTAAATATTTTCCACTAATCTTCTTTATTTAGATTTTCAAAATTTTGCCCTAGAAAATGCGAGTGTATATAGATACACGTATATAGAGAGAGAGAGAAGAAGAAGAATTTTGCAGCAACAGCGGTGCTCTCTTGTTCTCGGACGGCCTCTCCGCGCCTCGTTTCTCGCTCTATATATATATATATCTCTCTCTAAAAGTGTCTTTGTGTCGAGGCTAAACCCTGACTTAAATCTCCTTAATATGCCATGTCAGCGTGGGATCCACGACCATGAGTGCCACGTGGCGGATCAAGATCGATGGCCCCCAACGTGAAGGCCAGTCACTTTTTCCTTTTCCTTTTCCTTTTCCTTTTCCTCTTCCTTTTTCTAATTTATATATAATTGGAATTTTGTTCTTTTTTTATTCGGAATTTAGGGATTAATTGATATAAATTTAGTGGTTGAAAGGACGGCAAATTGGGTAGTTGACTAACCCTTGTTATAATATTTAATTAAAATATATTTATTACATTACATTCGACGGAATAAATAAGTACTTTATGAGATGTATTGGTATTTAACTGATTGAATAGTAAATACGTTACAGGATTTGTACACATTTTGTGAAAATTAAATGATAAGACCACGTGGTCGATGATCATAATGATAAATAGCATTACTCAATTCTTAATTAGGCTTTAATTTTATATGATTTCAATGGTATTATACTTTTTTTTTTATTTTTTAAAAAGGAGAGAGAAATGTTTAACTCTAGAAAAATCAATACTAAAATGAATATCTAAAAAATATTTTTATAAAAAAAAAAGTAGAAGAAAATGTTGAACAGTAACCAAATAATTGGGTAGAACCAGTTTTCAATGTCAGTGTTATTTACTAAAAAAAAGAAGATGAAATACGATGATAAGAGAAAATTTTCGTATGGAAGATCTCGTTTTTACTAGATTGTGTTGAATATAATTTTAGATAAAAATAATGTTATATATTTTCACTGGAGATGATCACCAATTCTTTAGTCATGCTACTCACTTAATCATCGTTGTTAATAAGTGTATTTTATACCCTTATATTGGCCATTAAATTATGATATTTTGTATTACTTTTAATAAATTAGAGTCTAATTTCGTGTATTTATTATTTGTTAGGAACACCTTAATGATGTGAAGTGTATTTGAAAAAATAAATGAACGAAAAATCGACGAAAATGGATGAAATCCAGAGTTCGGTGACCAAATTACAAACGTCCAATAGTTTACTTGGACCGCAAAACAACAATTGGATATTGCTGTGAGTCAATTCGGACCACAAAATACTGACGGACGTGCAGACACAGAACCATGCTCGAAGTGGATGTAACTTTCCTTATTTGATTGGAACTGTTTTGGAATCCGATTTGAACGTATTTCTTGACCTAATTTCACATGTATAACACAAGACATGGGCATCCATTGAAGGATTTACCTCTCACATCTCCAATCACTTCCATATTATAGAAGCATCCAATAACGCATGACAAATTCATCATAAGTTGGAGGCAATAACAATCCTAGTACATGGATTGAATAAAGAAATATCGAGAATTTAAAGAATCAAAACTCAGGGCTGATAATCAAGAACAATAATTTGATTGCGACATCTCTTTCTTGTATTTATAAATTCCGGATGATACTTTTACGTACTTCTTGACATTTTATCTTTAGAAACATGTTAAATTATATTCTTTTGTGTTGGATGAAGATGAAATACTTTGTTGTTTATTTTTAATTATGCATTTAGAAATAAGTAGTTTATCGATTAATTATGCACGTCCGTTGCATTATTTAATTGTTTGATCATCAATTATGTAAATAGTTGATTGATTATAGTATTGGAAAGTTTACAATTAAATAGAATATTTTATGATTCACACAGGAGTAATAGATGTTAGGAATCAAGGGTGCAATCATCTCGATAATCGTGTAATTGAATGTGTTCTATTCATAAAAATTCGACTAGGAATAGGAATAGGACTTAATCATATCTAGAATATAATTAATTCATATTGAAAGAAAAGGTTAAATACAATAAGATTAGAATTGTCAAAAATACATGAATGAAATTAACTTGCATGGTTGAGAATTGAAAATAGGATATTAATTAGTGGATTCAAAATTCCAACACATTCATCCCATCTTTTTAGAAAAAATAAATAAGTAAGTAAAAACTCATCGTAGTTAATTAGTAGCTTAACTTAAATATATAATCAAATAATCTGTTTTGTTTTACGACATTCAGGTCTAATGCAATTTAATTTAAGGTTTATTTCTTGTAGAACGATACTCTTAACATATCATATCTATCGAAATCAGTCGAGAGCTTTGGATGACTTCCCATTTCTGCTAGAAGCTTGAATCTAGGAATTCATGCTCAATATTTGATGAAATAATTTTGGAGATCAACAACAAATTTATCAAAATGTTATTTTTCTTTAACTAAAAATACATTGAACACTAAAAGTCAATGATTAATTGAAACACCAAATTGTTTATGAAAAATCAATCAAAGTTGATGTCAAAAATTACACAACACAACCTATTTTTACTTAATTTAATTCTGACCCGACATCTAATTCTAATCATTTTAATAGACACTTTAGGTTTAAGTGAATAGGGTCAATTATAAGTACCCACTGTCTTTCTTTTTCTTTATACGAAAGTGAATGGAGATTAGGTCAGAATGAGTTATACGAAAGTGAATGGAGATTGGGTGAGAATGAGTCTTTTAGACCATGTTTGTCCAAGAGTAAAATAGTTTCTTGGCCCATGTTTGGTACGCACTAAAATTTTCATTATCATTCTTCTACTCATTTTCAACCACACATTCTTTAATAAAATAATATTTTACATCACATCAATAATTTTTCCTTCTTTTTCAACGACAAATTCTCTATCAATCAACTATTCCAGAATACATTCTTTCAAAATAATGTGCCTCAAACACATTCAAACTTGAAAATACTTTATCCTTAGTTTGATTCCCATTTTTTTGATAAAATGTATTATGAAATACTTTAGGTTTAAGTGATTATGGTCAATTACAAGTACCCACTGTCTTTCTTTTTCTTTATACTAAAGTGAATGGAGATTAGGTGAGAATGAGTCTTTTAGACCATGTTTGTCCAAGAGTAAAATAATTTCTTGGTCAAACTTGAAACTTTATCCTCAGTTTGATTCCCATTTTTTTGGATAAAATGTATTGTGAAATATGGATTTTTTTGAGAATGTGTGGTTAAAAAATAAGATTTTTTTTTTAAAAATACGCATACAATTATTTTATGAGAGAGTGCGTGGTTAAAAATGAGTTTTGAAATAATACATTCTTGAAAAATGGGGCTCAAACAGGGGCCATTTTGGCAATTAAGAGTTCGTTTAAAAAGAAATAACATTTTTATTAACAGATGAAAGCTAATGATATTTGTAAGTACTACTATTAAGGAATGATGATCCGCGTGATAGTGAAACATTATTACAATCTTCAGTAAAGTTGTGATGCATTTTAATTCACGGAACCACGTGAACTGTTATGCATTGATAGTACTCACAATTACCATTATTCTTGTAATATGTCTTGACTAGTTAGTAGCTTCCTCGATACTTGTTTTGTTCGAATATAAAAGTCAATAACTTAATGTATCTAAACTAAACCCTTGTTTGGTGGAAATTAAAGTTAAATTTTTAGTAGTTTTAGATTAAAAAAAAAAAATTTGAAATGCGTGGCTAAAATGTTATAGGACTCATATGATTAATATTGATTGTTTGACTTTGACATAAATTAAAATTGAATTTAAATCAATACCAAACAGGACTAAGTTGGAAATCAAGCCGGAAAAAAGTCAAGACGTGTACTTCTTCAAAAAAATTATTTTCGAACTTAAAATTATTTTTATGCATGTGATTTAGAATGTTAAGAGTAAACAATGGACCTTCGTTGTAGTTGCTTATGAAGCAATAAGATTGGGGGTTAATACTGTCTGATTCGATCCAAATTTGAAAAGAACTGAACCACATTGAGTATTAATGAATATCTTAAAAATAAAACAATTGGTCCGTCTCGAATCGAACCGAACCAACCAATTCAAGTACAAATAAAGTGTCTAACTAGAAAATCTGTTGGGCTATAATTGCATAGTAACTAAGGTCTCCAAAATCTCTTTGTCGAAATGATTTGTGTTGATGATGATCTGCATTTTCAAGTTTAACAAAATGCTACAATTTACATTAATAAAAACATAATATTGTCGGCTTGAACGAGTTTTTAAAAATCTTGTCCCAATCTCACTTCTATTTCTTATATTTTGAGGGGCCAAACATGATAATTTTGAGGAAATGAAAAGAACCAAAGCCTTTTATTAATACTAGGTTTTAGCTACAAGAGGTAAAAGATCATTCCTTTGAGTTTTGTTAACATCGTAATGAATTGAATATGAGATTGTATACGGGGTCAACTTCCAAAGAAAACGTAAAATCTTGAGTGCACTGCATGGGCTACTATTTAAAATTACAAATAAAAATTTCGGGTAATAGAGCCGGTCAATTCTCGATTTAAATTCCCATAACCGGTCGAAATTAAATAGAATTGGATCAAATCCGCCCGTTTGGATCTAGTTCTTGTTTGGTCTAATAGCTATGGTAACTTTTGCACACCCCCGAGTAGGAGAAAAAAAAACAAATAAAAGGTAATTGTTTTGGTATTATGCCTTTTCACGAAATGATTATTGTTTTTTCTTCAAATAGTAAAAAAGCTTGGAAAAGGTCGTGATTTTTGAATAAATGATCATGTCCAAAAGTTATATACGCGGAGCTATTTTTTTGTATTCTAGATCACCGTTTTTTAAAGTATTCTTCTTAAATTATGCAAACATTTCCTTTTGAAAATCTTTCTTCTTCGAGTTCCCAAAAACTACCTATTCATTCCAAAATTCTTTCGTTCCCCTACATCCTTTGAAATGAAAGCCGGATCAATGTTTAGAGGCAATTGTTCAAAGTTTTTAAAAGATTATGTTAAGAGAAAATGAGATTGAACATTGTAGTATAGTAAGAAAATACATCGGAAGTCAAATTTATCTCACGCGCAAGATATTCTAGCTATATAAAATATATATACGAAACAATAAATTGCACTTTGCTTTTGTTTTTTAATTTTTCAGAATAAAACTACATTTGAAATGTTTATTAATAAATAACTTACGAAAATCGTGCAATACAATTCATTTGATTCGGGCCCCCATACATTACATCTCAATCCACTAAGCCAAAAGCGTGAGAGTGTCCCCACACGCTTTGAATGTTTAAAAAGGTGCGAGCAATCAATTTTCCTTCCCGCGTGACTTTAGAATTTGGGAACCTTTTATTTATTTATTTATTGGTTTGGAGGCTTTTTCAATTAGCAATAAATTAAATTTTCGCTTATGTAAATTGAAAGTTTAACTTACGCGTCATGTGATTCTGTGCCGTAGCAGGAAATAATATTGAAAGCAGCCCGAAAGAAAACGACTGAATTTGAATATAGATTTTGTTCTTGTTTGTCCCAACTTTCATAAAATTCATTTTATTTTAAAATTATTTTCAATTACATATTTATAATGAATCGGCAACTTTTAATTATATATTTCATCAAATTTTATCAAAATATACTAAAAATTTGATTTCAATTAAACCAAATAGGACTTTGTATATTTTAAAATTTAATTCGAATTTGATTATTGAAATGGCTGATTAGTAGCGAATTGGATAGATTGTTACAATTTTCAAATGTCAGGGATTTAGATCATAAAAAAGGTTACAGTCAAAAGTGCAAAAGTGAGTAAAAGGTCAGGCCTTTTAATGCAATTTATCTTTAAATTAATTTTGTGTCTTCACTTATGAGCACAATAAAAAGTTAGCTAAATGTTTTATTGGCCATTGAATTTAAATTTTCATCACGATTTCCTTATTGAACTTACCAGAATTTATTCGGTGGCTAATTTAGTGCAATAGAGTCGAGTTCAACGGCATTGAAAAATTTCGTTAAGTTCAGTGGTGAGTGGTGATGAAGTGTAAAGTTGAGTGCCCAATGAAATATTTAACTCAAAAGAAGTGGAAACGAAAGAGCCTATGCGATTCCGCCGATTCAATGAAGTTCCATAGGCCAGATAGTTCACTTCTCAAATTGAATCTAGAAATGTTCCGGATATATCACAAAAAGATTCTTCGTTTGAATTACTGCAAGTGTAAGGTTCGTTAATGAATAGTAAAATGAATTTGAATTCAATTATCATTCCCACGTAAATGTACTAAATCAAATTCGAATTAACTTAGTTTTAATCGAAACAATAAAATAAATAATCTATTTATTAATGCAAGACATAATTTAACTAAAATAAATGCAAGATTATAATCAAATGCAATTTTTATAGAAATATGATGATGAAAAGTGTATTGAGATCCCGAATTCCCTTGTATCAATTCCCTTTATCCCGAACATTTCAATTTGACAACATGATTCAAATATGAAGATCAATATTCCTAATTTGTTTAACAATTCATCTTGAATAATAGTAAACATATTCTTACACATGATCCATCTATATTTTTATGATGAATGCAAATAAACAAAAATGCATTAAAGATTTATGAACATTTAAAGATCACGTAAAGTACAGCGGTATATTTCTATTTATTGTCAGATTCTACGACAATTGACATTATATCTAACTTATTTTCAATTTTTCGAAGGTAAAATAAGTCACAATACTCATACAAATATTGCACATATAATTGTAGAGAAAATTAAACTCATTTCAATCATTCAATAATTAAAAACGTGTTTTGAACGCCAAAATAAATAAATCACGAATTAAATATTCACGACAAAGGGTTTATCGAAAATCTTAGCACTAAAATAATCTAACCTAGCATGATGTCGAAATTAAACAAATAAAAATTAAACCACATCACTGAAAAATTGAAGGAACGTGATTAATTCACAAACTATTTGTACAATTACTGCACAAAGAAATCTCAAATTATTTTCCTTCTTGCCGCCACGGCCGTCCGTCTTTTTTCTCTTTGCTTGCCGTCCGTCTACGCTTAATTCTCCTCCAATTGTTAGGCCCTTGTGCGCGTATATATATCTTCTTCTTTTTTCCAACCGCCGGCAATTTGTCCAATTCCAATTCCTTTCAATTTTAAGTGCCCACAGCCTTCATAATAAAAAAGAAAGTCCAATTCCACTTATAAATTCCTTCCACTTTACCAATTGGTCCAAGGCCCAATTAATGTATTATTTCTCTAAAAAATCCCACTTCTTCCAAATTGATGCAATTTTGTCCTTCAATTTCTCTTTATATGGGCAGCCCACGTCCTCTTCAATTTCAAATGTGTGAAATTTGGTTATCTACTTTGAAATCACGCCTATTTTGGTCTTTCTTTCTTTCTTTTCCAAATTATTTCGAAACGAGTCCAACACTGAAACAAGAGAAAATTATTACAAGTCAAGTAAAATTTAACACTTGTACGACATAAAAACTTAGCAATCTGACTCGAATAAGTGCACAAAACGCACTTATCAAACTGTAATATTTCAATGCATACGAACACTTTATAAGCATATAATTTTTACATAAATTATGTCTTTCTACGATTATTAGTTTTATTAGAAAGGTTAATAGTTGATGCATAGAGAATTGGAAGGCCTTTTCCAAATGAAACCCCTCCAATGGCAGTGTCTAGTGTCTACTATTAGCAGATCCTTTCTATCTATATTTATGTATGAATGTATGTATGTATGTTTACACCTTTATTTGTATTACGAAGAACTTATACTTTGAATGTGTATTGACTTTATACAGATATGTGACAACTTGTTTTAAAAATTGGAACATGGGGCGTGTGTATATTTTGATTACGGGGGCGAAAATCGAAAAAATACTCGTTTGAACAGTCTTTACTTTTCTGCATCCTTCTTTTCCATTTTCACATTCTTCTCAACGCATTTTCCCTGTGGACAAATTGTTCACGTCTACATGGATACATATGAATAATCTAGCATTCTGCACAACATAACTGATAAACGTCGGGAGAAGAGATGCAGAATGCTATTGAGAGCTTCAATGTCAGTTTGGCATGGAAACAATTGATCGTGTTCAAAGATGAAAATGAAGGAATAAAGGGAGAAAATGAGGAAGACCTTGATGATATGAATCTAGTTTTTTTTTTTTTTCCAGCCATATTCTAAAATTGGCATAAGGACGACACAATAACATACATGTGGTATTAGACAAGCTAAAATCAATAAATAACATTATGAGTTTTACTACAAATCCCGGGTCAAACTAGTGGCGCAATAAGAAGACCTTGATGACGTGAATCTAGTATTTTTTTTCCAGCCATATTCTAAAGTTGGCATATGGACGACACAGTAACATACAGGTGGTATTAGACAAGCTAAAATCATTAAATAATATTATGAATTTTGCTACAAATCCCGGGATTTAATCTTGGGCCAACCAGCAAAACTCTTAACCTTATTGAAGTTGTTATTTCATTGACATGACAATCCTTATTAGTAATGTGTAAAATCAGGTAAAAAATGTTTCAACTTCATGAATTTTGGATGATGTACTGGACAAAATTGGAGAAGTTGGCTATTTTACTTTTATCATACTCACCTTTTTGGCAAAAAAAACATTTTATCGACGAAACAACGCCTGCATCATGATGAATGTGGAATAAATAATGCTAACACCAGTGGTGCTAGATGACTAGTTTAAACGACATTATGTGATATGTTCAATTAAAAGTGAAATTATATTATTTATTTAATTATATATTTTATTTAATAATACTTATTGCCACATCAATTGATGTTGTAATTAATATGTTAAATAACATTACTCATGTGAAATTGGAATGTATTGTCATCTTAAAGAGTAATGTTATTCAGCACCACCATTTTAGGTGACGACGACACGATATTAAATGATAAATTTATTTAAATTTAATATCACACAATTTGTTTCAATGAATCAATAAAGTGTCGCCACTTAAATTGGTTCTCTAACGCTAAATAGATTATTGGAGCTTGATTGCATTATTCCATTTTAAAATGAGCAAAAATAAGAAATGGGCAGACATTCTCAAGGGTGATAGAGGAAATACCATAAAACGGATAGGCGGGATTGAGATTTGATTGAATTTTGTGCTAATATTTTAATAGAATTTTTTTTTTTTTTTAAACTTTTAAAGCATCAAAATTCGATATAAATCTGATTAATAGCAAAATCAAACATGTGCTATGCATACTGAGATCCGATAAGTCTAAACTTTTGAAATTCAAATGAATCTTTAATAATCAATTCTTATAGCAAATATGAAACATCTCTTCGTTTAGTCAATGAAATTATTTAATATAAAATAGAGTAAAATTCAGGTTACAAATTAATTTGAGCTATCATCGAAGCAATTTTGCATAAAACAGCTATTTTATTTGAAATTCCAACTTCATTGTTAGGCACAAGAAAATTACAAAAAGAAAATATTTTTAATTGACCAAATTCGACCAATCTTTTGTAGGTTTGAAAAGTGATATTCCATGCTTAAGATTCCAACAATTGATGGGAATATCAAACAGGAACCAGAATTCCACCTATTTAGGGCAAATTCTTTTTACTATTTTCAAATCGTTTTTTATTTTCGATTTTTCAAAACAGTAAATACGCGTTCTCTTTCTCATTTTTCGAAAACGCGTTTTTGGAAATAAGTTAAAAATTTACAAAAAAAAAATAATAAAAATAAAAATTCAACAATCTCAAAATGGACACTTAAAACACAAAACCCAAAATAAATTAAAAACTCAAAACACAAAACTGAAACACAAAGAAACGACAAATATACATTAAGCTCCTGTTTCCATGAAGCTAAAATTCACTTTTCTCGCACTTCTTATAAATCATACATTTTTCAATAAAATAATATTATATATAAAAAATAAATTTTTCATTCTTTTTTTTTTAACCATACATTTTCTAAAAAATTACTATTTTACTAATTAAAATATGAAATAATGGAGCCCAAAGAGGGGTTAAATTCGACATATATTCATACGAAAGTATCTGCTCACTTCAATTTAGAGCTAGGCGATAAAATTCGAACCAACGTCCCTTTCAAATCGAAAGCTAATGCTTGACCAAATTCATAAATAACTGATCTCGTGACTATCGGAGATAGGGGATCAATTTCATAGATAATAATTTCTCCGAACATAACTTACAACTTTCATCGTTATATACCCACCTCGGAATGTATACATCCTGCGCGAGCATAAAAACTCACACCAAACTCTGTATATCTTCTCGAGCATATGGATGCGGGAGCCAATCCAAGATTAAGCATACAAGGTATTTGTACGTTATCTTGTCCACTCCAAATAAATATCTGTCACATCAAAACAATGAAGACAAGTCAAGAACATTCTAGCCGGTCGGTTTAAAAGATCACTCGATTAGCAGGCAATTGTGACTTCCAAAAACCATTGAACTTGCAAAAAAATCTGAAACTTTCGAAGCCTAAAGTATCAGACAAGGTAACAAAATATTAGAAATCTTGATATTTTAAAATAAACTACAACAAACAAATACTGATATAAAGTCGACTAATGAAAGATCAAACACAGGAAAATAGAAATCGAAATAAGCGATTATTGGTGTTTTGACAAAAAGGGCAAAAAAAAGAAGCAAGAAACGCCTGCAAGATCAGTAGAAAAGTTTGGAACGCTAGAAACAGTATGGTGATAGGGCGATATTTCACTTGTATCTTTTTTATCAGAGCTTGAATCGAACATCAGTGGAAGAATGAAACCACAAGTTAGGATACTATCCGAGATTCATTGACTTAAGCTTCTGTCAGTAGTAAGAAAGAACTTAAAATCAAAAGGAATAGAGACAGATCAAACGGCATGAAAAGATGTAGTGAATATTGCCTAAGATGTAACTTTTTCTATTTGAATTTAGACCTTGCTTAAGAGAACAAAGGATTATCCCGAACCCATATCGAGGTATTGGTAGTAGTTCCTACAGAGAAGAAGCCTATTGAGAAGAAGGATTGTCCCAAACTTATACTAGATACTGCCGGTGCGAACAAAGGATTACCCCGAACCTACGTCAAGGCATTGACTGCTACAGATAATAAAGGATTACCCCGAAGTTACTTTGAGGTATGACACTGCTTGCCACACAAAATATAGATTATCCCGAACCTAGATCAAGTTGTTGGTAGGGTAATTTCGAAACTTACGGCGAGCTATTGACAATGATATTCGAATAGAGTAAGGGTGATGTGAACAGAGTAAGGCAGATGTTATCTAATGAAAGATCGAACGGAGGACTGAGAATGAGATGTTCACTGCTGCAGTGCTCTAGGAAATAGAGGATTACTTGGGGCTTGAGCCTAAGAATCCTAACTTATCAGCCAATACATTCACATCTTCCTCTTCACCTTCTTCGTTTCCAGTGACATCAAATTCTTCATCAAATCCCTCATTCAATAAGTCCTCCCAGAATCCCTCATCGAGTTCTTTTTCCGAGTTCCCAAAGTATTCGAGTTCTTCAAGCTCATCCTCAGGCTCCCTTTTCACCTTACCAAATCCTTGCATTTCAAGTGCGAGTTCCTCCAGTTCAGAAACTTGGAACCCATACGGATTTCTCGACTCCTCTCCTTCAGCATAACTCGGCCCTTGATCAATTGGTCGTCGTCTCTTCTTACTAATAGCCTCTTCAAGTTCTTTCCTTTTCCCCTTTTGCTGAGCCAACTGCTGAATAAACTCGGGATTCTGCATTGCTCGTGCTAAGAAATTCATCATCTGTTGCTGCTTCCTCTCGGTCCCTTGTAATCTCGACTCCATTTCTTGAAGATACGCTCGCATATTCTGCTGCTGCTGCCTTAACTTCACAAGTTCCATCATTAACACGTGCTTATCGCGCTTCAAACGATCAATGTCTTCGTCTAATCCAAACCTTCCAACTTCGACACAAGGATCAATCATAACTTGCTGTGGGGGAAGAGACTGATGAGATGGTGCCTTTCTTCTCCTAATGTTCTTCAACAGATGCTTCTGACCCTTAAGAAATGCTTCGTTCGCAAACTCCCACCGGTCGGGATCGATCTTTCGAAAACCCTGCAAGAATTAGTCCCAAATTTAAGCCAACTTTGAAGTACTTGCTATACTCTCTCTCATATTTGATATTGATAGGAATCTCATTGAAACCATACTCAAAAGGCTTCATCATCTTCAACAATATTCAGTAAATCTTCACCAGGATGGATCCACAATCAGATAACCTTTAGAAAATGAACGAATTTCTTTATAAGGGCAAATATTACAAGCTTAAGATTGTATCAGTAGCAGCTAGTATACAGAAATGAAGTTCAAAAAATTCATAAATAAACCATGTTTCAATTCCAATTTGCAGTATACACACTAATTTCAGAAGTTTAACACCCTAATCCAACCAGCAAATAGCCACTTTTGCTGAAGTGATCAGTGGACACCACAGAAAGGGAAAGGGGGTGGGGGGGAGGAAGTGAAAAATTTTTCAGTCAATTACTCCTCCAAACAAACATTTTTCAAAAGAGCTAAGATTTGCAAATTTCAATGTAAATTGGTTTTGGTTTTCGTTTGAAAAAAAAAATTAGTACTAAATTGGTTTTCTTTTTTTGTTTCTATTGAGGCCCTGTTTGAGTGACCTGCTTTTTTTCATTCTCATTCTTCTATATTTTCTATCACATCAATAATTTTTCCTTCTTTTTCAACTACGTATTCCCCATCACTTATTAAAAATAAAAATCCTTGGGTTGATAGTGCACCAAACAGGGGCTAAGAAACACTTCCTTACTTGCCCCACCAAAGCAAATGAAAAATTCTACTAATTCAAGGACTCATTCTAAGCCTTAGAAAAAAAGGTAACTTTTATGTTTCTAAACTGAAATAACTACTGCATTAACTAAAATGAGCAAGGGGGTTCAACTTTTTAAGCTTTGAAAAATCTGCAACAAAATTTGAAAAAGGAGGAAAATTTCCACTGATTTAAACAAAAATATGTACTTACATAAGTATTCAGCTGCCTTACAAAGCTTGAGAAATTATTATGCTTAAAGTATCTTGGAAGAACACTGGTGGAGAAAGAATGGGGATCCCACACAACAAAACTGTGCCCCCCTCTGTTCCAGGAAACAATATCATCAATGGTTAAATCCTCCACCATTTCAAAGGTTTTGGTCAAAAATGGTGGAGGGCCCATATCGTGCAGCCCTTCCATTGGCTGCGGTGGTGGTGGTAGCGGTGGCTGTGGCGGTGGCGTCACCCCATCTGACTGATTTCTTGATTGCCATGCACTTGAACTTGATGATCCTCCTCCTGGATACTCTTCCTTCACTGGATATATTGGATTCATTATAAAGATTTATTATATATTTCCTATGATATTCTTATCACAAGATATGCAAAAACTTATGAAATTCAAAAAAAAAATTGCAGGGTTCATGAATTTTGAAACAAAATTTCAAAAAAATGTGAATGTAAATTGGAGAAATTAAAGACAAAGGGTACTTTCAGAAAACTTTTTGCTAATCTTTCTCTTTTGGGAAGGTCGTTTGAGCAGTTGAGATGATGAATGCTAGGAAGAGCTGAATTTAATCCGGTTAGGTAGTAATAAAATATCCTTTTAATGGAAGTTTCTAGATCTTTGGCCTTTGGCCATTGGAGGTGGCATCTTTTATTTTATTAAATTGCCCTATCTTGTTTTGGCACAAAGGAAAGTTCCATAGAAAGTTCTGGAACTCTTGGGGTTTTGATATGGTGGGAGTGGCTTTGGTTTTGAATATATAATTTGAGGGATTTGATTGGTGGAGGGGTGAGTCCCACTTACAATTGGGTGACATCAGTGCTAACCACCACTAGGCTGCAACACAATCATAAAATCATGGCCAATGTTCCAAGAGCAAATAGTTGACTTTTTTTTTGAAGTGACTGGTTTATTAATTCCGACAGAGTGTCGTGTCAACACGTTATTTGATTCGATTAATGTTATGCATCACAATTGATATTAAACAATATAAATTTAGTAGTACTAATTAATAAGATAGTTTAAAAGGAACCCACATTTTTACATTTAAAATTTTCTATAATTTAAACGATGCTTAATACTATTATTTAACTCTAGTTATGTTGCATAGCACATTCTTTCCTCTTTCGACTAATTTATCATATATGAGTATAATATCATATTATCTTTATATTCACTTATTGAACCAGATGAACACTTATTCCTTACATTCACATGTGTTACATTTATCAATAATTCAATTTTCTTAATTTATATCGTATTTATGTAAATCCCAACTAGAAAACTTCAATGTAAGAAAGACGAAAACTTCAATATACATGTCCTAGTGTGTCTTAAGATATTGATGACACGTCCTATCCACGACATTTATTCAAAAATAAAATAATATTTGAGTTTTTTAATGTTAATGCTGGACAACCCAAGCAAATAGACATTAAACAAGTTGCATTATTTTAATATATAAATTTGCATAAACAAAGGCCAAAGCACACAGAATCCAAGACTTTTTAGATATTTTGATATTTTAATAATTTATTGAATTTAATATTATGAAAATGAACCTTGTTTTGATGTTCTAGAAAATTCTGGAGTTTGTAAGGGAAAACACATGTAATTTATTTGTATTATTGACCGTAGGTGTCTTGCGGATAGTATGTATGGTGGTATAAATTTTCAATATATATATATATATATACACTTCTTCTTTTTTATTATTGATTTGGAGAAGGTAAATTTTTCCTGAACAGAAGACATGATTAAACATTCGTCTTTGAATGAAGAAATAGATATTTTGTTAGAAATACATTACACGGTAGAACAAGAAGAGATGAATTGGGTGCTCGTTATTGTATTCTTGTGAAATATAGGGTCGGTTTGATGTAAAAATAAAGTGATATTTTTTGATCAACTTCTATAAATTTCAACTAAAGATAAGTATTATAATGATGTAATTTGTTGATAATACAGTAGAAACAGTCATCGAATTTTTGTTTGGGGCCTTCACTATTGGGGTCAAGCTTGTCGCACGGGTTATGTCAAGTTGCAGTTTTTCAACATAGCTGTATGTCATTGTCCATTTCAAGGAATTTGATTGGTTGATGAGTTTAGTTGCAGGTCACAGTGACAATTAAAATTTACACTTGCATCCTAAGTTATCATTTCATCTTTCTGATTAATTGATTTGAATAATACTGCCATCAAAGGGAAGCACTTCATTTGTCTTGTGATGATAAAGTTTTCATGTGACGCCTCCCATAGTCCGACTCCGACCTTTATCAATGGGGTACTAGGTCAATGCGTCAAGCTGACCTAGACTTTTTGACACATACTCTTTTGATCAAGTCAAGGGGAGCCTTCAATTCTATCCGACTTGAAATTTAGGTCGACAACAACAATAACTACTTTTACCAGATTAAAGATTTTGTGTAAATGGTTTACACATTAATGTTTTGGAAATTTAAAAAAAGTCATTTTTGGAAAAAGTATTAATACATCTCAAACAAAGTTGCATACACACAGGCTCGCGACGAGGATAATTGTATTGAAGAAGGGGGTGTCATGAGGCAGGCAAGTGATATAGTGATGATCAGACATTTAAGCCCAATTGAGAATAATAATAGATAACTAGAAATTTTTTTATTCCTAAGCCGGAGGGGGGATTCAAATGCTCAAGTCCAAGAAAAGCCACACTTAAATCACAAAAATAAATTATATATTGACAAACAATTCAAAGCATATTACAAAATTTTGCCAAAAACAAAAGCAAAACGAGAATAATACAAGGTGGTCGTGGCATTACGAAGGCGCCCACTAGAATACACTAAGGGTGCGTTTGGTAAGGTAGATTAGATTGTCTTGAACAAAAAAACGAAGCTAAAATTTTGCACATTAGCGTCTAGTACGATTTAATACTATATACCAAACATGCACGGTATGTCACAAGTCTAAGATTTTTCTGTCTCCCCCACCGACTAAACTATTTCCTTTTCTTCTTACCCCGTCTTGGTTTAAGGTTCTTGGCTGTTCACACGACTATGAAGTTCTAGCATCTCTTGGTGGTCGGGATCGACTGAAAGAGCAGCCCGACAGTCTCGCAAGGCACCTGTAACATCACCAATATGCTCGTGGAATGCCGCGCGTAGGTGAAGAAGATGAAGATCCGCTTTGAATGCAATAGCCCTCGACAGTTCTGCAATTGCCTCGTCCTCCTTGCGATTGTCCATCAACACTACACAATAAACAGTTTGAAATCACCATCAGAAAACATGACAAGAAGATCGCGTTGTTGCAATGGCAGCATCATTCTCCACCAATTGAAGCACACGATCCCCTCCACTCCACCCCCGAAATAGAAAAGTAAAATCATTGAGGGGAAGTCATCACGGAACTATGAATCAAACTTTCACTACAAAAGTATAGAGATGACTCGAGAGCAGGTCCAACCAAACAACAGCAGCAGCAAAAAAACTACGCCTTTTTATAAATAAATGTGAGTCGGCTACATGAATCATTATTTGACATTCCTTTCTGTTCATTGCTTGATCTACTGGAGGTCTAAAGCAACAAAGTACTTGGCTACCACAAGAGGTGATGTTAATTTCATAATCTGTGTCTACACCTCCATCTTACTCTTAACAAAATTGCTTCACTGTCTCCACGTCCTTACTCTAACGAAATTGCGTCACTAGACACGAGCCCCAGCTACCTAGTTCATCATTGGCGTCCATTCTACAGTGTCCTTTCCATCTTTATGATATGACAAACAAGGTATAGCCAGAAGTCAATCTCTTTAGCAATTTTGCACTCAATTATGGACACACAACAAATAATGATTATCCTGTGCCTTTCCTTTTCAAAATTCTTAGTGTAATATTGTTTTGCCCTCATCATGTAATCTCTACATTAGATTAATAATGAGATAAATAAGGAAATCCAATTGACAATAGATACTTCATCTTATATGCTTAACCATAGTCAATGTCTTGGGTTTCTCCGAATTTCTTATGTACTGTTCCTCCTGCAATATCTTAGCCCAACGTACATGCCTCCTTCCAATAGATAGTTCCTGTGCATCTATTAGCTTATTGCTTCCAGTTTTCTGTAGAAAACTCTTCAATGTGGAATTTGATCCACCCCCCACAAAAGGGGGGGAAAAAGAGGAGGAAATCATCAGTTACAAAGGGGCATTGAAAATTAAAGAAAAAATCTAACCTGCAGCTCGATATCTGTAGGGGTAAACCCTGAGAGGATCTAAGCGAGTGACCATCTCTAGATCCTCCTTTGTGAGTTCACGCTCACAGTACTCGGACCTTTTCTCATAGGCAGATGCATTGTTCCTTGCCTTTTCAATCAGTTTACTCATCTCAGCATATGCAGCATTTTTATCGTTTCTTAAGAAATGGACACGGGCAAGGCCTTGATGTGCTCGGGTATGCCGAATTTTAAGGGCATTGATGTAGCAATCGGCTGCTTCATCTAGTTTACCACAATCAACATAGACACTTCCAAGATTGTTTAGAGCCTAGCCATAAATACACAAAAAATGATCAATAAGTGTTGGAGCAAATCTATTATATGACAGGTAGGTCAGTAAGAACCAGAAAATTAATGGGAAAATATCAAGAGCAAAAAAATGTCAAGTTGATGGAGAAATGAATACAATACAATGTCAAGAATGCCAACATCAGCTCATTTGTAAAGCGACTGTTTTCTTTCAGAAAGCAATAATATCATCTTCTACAAACCATAGTTTGATTTCAACGAAGGCTTGAACAAGTAAAATCTTAACACATTTTTTAAAGAATCAGTGGATACCTTTCATTCTGGCAGTTGAAAGTTTGACCAGGCAGGGCCCAAAATCACCAACTTATAGGTATGTTAGTATCGAAAAATTGAATATATCAACTATTTACTAAGAGCATGTTAAAGCTTAAAAAAGGTAAAAGTCACTTCAAGTAACTTCCAGTTTCTGATTTGGATATGTTACTTTTAAGTTAAAAAGGTCTTTATTTTGAAAGTCACACTTACCAACCCGTCGAAATCAGCAACTCTCTTATATCCAAATTATAACCAATCAAAAATTTATTTTATTTATAAGTGAACTTTTTAAGCTTAGCGAAACGTGCTCTAAAGTTAATCACAGTTTGATGGCTAACTCAAGCAAGATTTGGGGTCAAATATAAATTAAGACAGGTCAAGTGAGCTCCTGCATGCAACTACCACTATAACTGTTTCTGAAAAGCTAACACGTGTATGGTACTTTTTAAGTTTACTGATAGGTAAAGTGTTCCGGTATTAAGATTGAGCATCACCGACTCAGCCACACAACAAAAACTGATAGCATTGCTATATCTCCTTTTGAGCATCACAACCTACTACTGAGGTTTTTTCAGTTACAAACTACAAGAAAATCATACCTGACCTTTCCGAAGTCTATCTGAGGGGCATTTCTGGGCTTCATGAAGAAGCAATATAACATTGGAAGAAGAGGATGGATCCAGACTAGAGTCAGCTAATGCATAGGCTTTTAAGAAAAACGCCTCAAAGGATCTTTGAAGACTAATAGACTCCTCAGCTTTGCGTAGCCCTTCTTCACAATGACCAGTGTCGTATAAAATCCATCCCTCGTAAACTAACCGTTCGTGCTCACTCAATGCATGCTGACAAGCCAACTGTAAACTCCTCATGGCAGCATCAGGACAATTTAATCTGATCAAAATTATTTAAAGTTAAAATTCGGTTACTTTGTTTTCTTCCAATCATTTTATGCACGAACAGAAGTGCACAAAAGATCTAATTAAAATCTCCTCAAAAATGTTAAAAGCGAGTATCCAAAACAACCATAAAATATAAAACCATGGTGTTCTCATCTCTACTAGAACCAGAAATCCATGAAAGAAATTTGCCAATTTCTAAAGTATTTCATACTCTAAAATGACACAGAACAGTTCAGAATACAATATATTAAATGCTTTCTTGTATTATGATTAAGCAGTAAGGTTTTTATCTTTGCCATATTTGAACAATCTCTATATAGATCTTGGCATAGAACGAGTACCAGAGTGATTCCGTTTGTTCTTTTTTTTTTTTTTTATTTTTTTTTTTTGGTTGGGGGGTGGAATGTTACTTGAATCTTACTCCTCAATACAGCTCTATGATTGCAGACATAGACACGTGCATCATGCACAGGACATGAACTAGAGTGTGAACCTCAAAAGAAACTTCAATTGAATGAGGGAGCTTCCTAAATACTTATTTACAACAGATCTAGATCATGAACAGGGACACCTCTGTAAAAGAAAATGTATGGCCTCGATTACAAACCGGACTAGAAGGTTTGGAGTAACAATTAAGATGGTTCGCACACATTTAAAGGCTATACCCTACAGTTAGGAAAAGTGATACGCCTATTACTAAAGTTATATTTAGAGGAAGAGGTAATGTATAGTTAATTCATTAAGGAGAATTTGAATCTGATTCGAAGCACTTCTTTTTACACTATTTCAAAACCCAAGGACTCTTAATTGAGATAAGACAAGAGATCCAATGCTTGAGTTGACGTATCACTTTGATTCTTCAGATTTAACTAGCATTTGATAGAGCAGAGTAGAAGAGTATGGTTGGTGCAGTAACCCCAAATAAGCCCCTGTTTGATGGCATTATTGAGAAAAAAAGATATTGTGAATGGTAATTTTTTTGGAGGATGTGTGGTTAGAAAGTAGGGAAAATTTTGGGTTTACGTGCAAAGTATTTTATTGTGTAAATGTGCTGTTGAAAATGAGTATGAGAATTAAAAAGTTTTGTTTTGGATGGACGGAGACAAACAGGGCAAAGTGTGAATTATAGCTTAATTGAGTTGTTGATGTCAGGAATTAGGGTGCTGACCCCTTGTAAGTTTGAAATTTAAGTGTTTTACCCCCCTCTCCTCTCCTGGTCAAGCTAATTAGCAAGGGTTTAGAACCGGGTATATAGGGTGAAATTACACTTTACATACCGTATTTTACAAATTTAAATCTTGCATAATAGTGACAAAATATACCCTTTGCTGAAAATTTACATATACCATTATAAATAACTAAACAGATAAAAATATACTCAACTGAAATAACAAATTACTACATTTATAACGTTTTACACAGTTTCTACGTTTTTATTTTTCATCAAGATATATATATATATATTTTTTTTGGTATAAGATTTTGGAAGTTATTATCTTCTTTTCGTAACCTCTAACATCATATCTATGAAAAATAATTTAAAAACAAATGAAACTTCTTAATTGCTATATTTTAGATAACAAAATTTGTTCAATGAATAAAATTAAAAAACAATCCATTAAATAATTTTTGATATTAGATGTTATTTTGTAGCTCAAAATCAATTTCTTATTCATTTCTGGTGCAGTGTGAGGACTCTACTGAATGTTAATTTATGAATGGATTGATGAATGAGAGAGAATAATTTTTACATGAAAAATAGAAATTGAATTTTTGGAGAATAAAAAAATTATTTAAAAAATTGGAATGTAAAGTGTTCCATATTGTAATACAAATCGTGTGATTTTTTTTTTCGATTGTGGATATTTTAGTCTATTTAACTATTTAATGGCAAATTTGTAATTTTTTAGGATAAGTTGTTTTTTGATACCATACTGTAATATATAAAATGTAAATACACCCTAAACAAAGGGGTGCATTTTGTAAATTTCCATTTAGAACGGCATGGGAGTGAGGAGAATCACTGTATAGGGGAAAAATATGATTTCCCTAACGAAAATGCCAATTGTGTCAAAAATGGAAGAACTTTAACAAAAATTTACCTGAGGAGAAGCAACGATTGTCTAAAGTAGAGAACCCCATTGGCTGCATCAGACTCAAGCATCTGATAAATTACAGAGAGCGATCCAATATCATCAACTACAGACCATCTATCATATAACTGCAGCCAACAATCAGCCGTTGTCCAATTTTCGACATGCTCATGGACGAGAGTACGGAACTGGGATGCTGCTACTCGTCCATCGAACATTCGATAATCTGGCGAAAGTGTAAGAATCACCTGAACATCACACATAGCAGATTGGTATTCCTCGAGTGTAAGATAGAAACAAAAACGCAGTTCCAAGCACTCTAATGCTAGTTTGAAACCAAGAATCCGATTGATTTCCGCAAGGGCAGCTTGAGCATCTTGTTTTCTCATCAAGGATGCCGCTCGATACATGTATGGGTAAGTCAGTGTCGGATCTAGCTCTGTTGCTTTATCGAGATCTCCCAACATCTTATCACCCTGACAGTACAATGACCTCTCTTGGTACATCCATCCAAGCGGAGTATAAGAGGAAATGACATTGCTGAGTTTTTCATAAGACCAATCTTTATGACCCTTGATTTGACTTAATCTAGCTAGGCCAACAACAGAATAAACATGACCTTCATTCAAAGCCACCTCGAATAGCTGTTCTGCTTCATCATACTCTTTTCTTAAGAATCTAATACATCCCAACTGATGATAGGCAATCATTTTCTGCCGGTTGGTTTCAGCACAGTCCACTAACTGCTTTGAGAAAAGAACTGCTTTATCTGAACATGGATTATCATTAATGGCAATTTCACTTAATAAAGAGTAGAGTGAAAAGGATGCGGGCCCAACCATAATTGACCTTTTTTGCCTATCTGCACTTCTTAAAAGTTCAACAACCTGACTGTCATTCAGAGAGTCGGAAAGTTGATGTAGAAACACTTGCAAACATGATGCAGCAAGGACACGGGAATTCTCTTCAAGAGCACATTCCATGAGTTCCGCTGCATCTTGTCTGGAGAAAACCAAAGAGGCAAGTTTCCTATCACAAGCATCCTTAAGGCTTTCACAACAAAATCTGTTGGCAAATACCAATATTTCTAGCAAAAGATTGGGTTGAACCTCATTCAAACTACCTGTTATGCTGAAATCACCGATCACTCTCATCCCTGAAGGGGAAATGCTATTTTCAGACAGATCAATGTCCTCGCAAAATGATTCCATGAAACAACCATTAAGCATGGCATGAAATGGAACCGAAAGGCATGCAATTCTCTGCCTGTCACATGATATTTTCTCATCTCCAATTATGAAAGAAACAATTCTTGAAATATTATTCCCATTTGACGTATTAGTTCCACAAGAGATTATATTTTCATTGGTGGGGAACTCCGAGGCAATGTCTATAATCCCAAACTCCTTAGCACATTCACCACAAGACGATAACAAATCAGATACAATTTCACCTTGCTTCTCATATTTCAACCATGACCCAAAAATGAGCTTCTCATAAACAGTGCTTGCTTTCAGCCAAGCCGAGCGAATACTCCTTCGCATCAATTTGGCTTCTCCGAGGCCCTTAAAGACATGATACTGTAACAAGTAAAGATTTGACCTCTTCTCAGGAGGACACGACTCAAGTTCTTCATGAATTTGAGCTAAAACTTCTATATAATCAACAGGTTTAAATAATGGAAGAATTGGAGGGTCAGGGACCTTCACAAGAGATTCTCTACAAACATCCCAAAACATTATTGGATAATTAATCAAATGAAAGCGTAAGTAAAATTTAACAGGTTCAACTATAGAGACAGATACTTACATGGAAGATGGAGACTGAGATGCAAATTTGGAAAGCTTGCCTCTTTCAACTTGGAGCCATGACTGTAGATTAATGGCACTTACATGCGTTTCTTTACAAGACTCAGATGGAAAAAATGTCCTCATGGGACATAACAAATGAAACAACTCCCAGATCTCCACAATAGCAAAATGGATTGTTTTCTCCAAAAAATAAAAAATATAGGAGTAGAATTATAAGAAGACAAAACAATGACCCCTCAAACTAACAATAATTATACTAAGGTAAACATTCTTCCCAGTTGAATCAATTCACTCAAACAACAGTCAAAATCCCCCTTTGGGGGTTCTCTAAATAATCATAATCTGGAATTTTTACACGACAAAAAAGGGTTCTTTGCAACTCACAAAATGGTGAATAATGGTATTTTTCCAAAAGCTTCAGCTCCTGCCAAGAAAATATAAACTTGAGCTTACAAATAAAAGACAAAAGAGCAGCACTAAAGGCCAAAAGAAATACATAAGATCTCCTCCAGAAATGTCAACCAAACCACATTTAAGGCAACGGAATCTCCCAATATTAACTAAAACAAAACAAACCCACTAAACTTTTTGCAATGATAACAGATAAAGTGATAAACTATAAACCAATATCAAGATTGAAGACCGACCCCACTAATTTTTCGTCTTGAATTTACAGATCTAAACAGAAAAAAATGAGAAATGAGCTGCAGAGACAGAGATGGGTTGGAATCCAAAGGAAAAATTCAATATTTCACTTTCTTTCAATTGCTTGGTAAAAGGAAAAGGTCCCCTTTTTCCAAAAAAAAAAAAACATTTTGTTTCCGTTGGATGAAAAAAAAAGACCGGAGGATACTGTTTATCAGAAAAACTAATCACCCAACAATCTTGCTAGATATGGTTTAAAAGTTGGTGAGTTGAAAATTTTTTATTACGCATTAAAATTTTCATTTTCATTTTTCTACCTATTTTCAATCATACATTCTTCAATAAAATAATATTTTACATCACATCAATAACTTTTCATTCTTTTTCAACTACACATTCTCTGTCAATCTAATATTTCAAAATACATTTTCTCAAAATAATGTGTGTCAAACCCACCTTAATTGTAAACTTTAACTACACTTGAAATGATCAACAGGACCAATCTTGACCCACAGTGTCAACGTTAATGTAACTTTTAATCTTGCATTATTGGGGGATTTTGAACGGACATAAGCGACGTCGTTTTTTGCAGTGCGTCTCAATTCCATGTGTTAAAATAATAGAGAAAATTGTATACATAGTCCCCCAACATATTGCTATAGTAACAAATTATTCACCAACCTTTAAAAATGTGAGCAAGTTGATTCTAAAATTTTCAATTGACACGCGTATATAGGAAGTAACTTTTTTTATGACCAATATGAGCTCGAAACTTCCTTTACTCTCGAAACTTTTTCATGGCTCCCTCACATGTCTCATTTTTGTAAGTCCTATAAAATGTATGATTAAAATTAATTGTTGATTTTGACTTAAATTTAATCCATTTTGGTAACTGAGCGAAACATAGGCCTCATGGAACCCACAATTTTTATTAACTTCCAACCACATATTTCATAATTTTTTATCAAAATTTACTAAAAATATGATTGTTAGCTAAATCAAATAGGGGCTAAGTGTTATTAAAAAAATATTATTTAAATTTGGCAGAATGTGAGTAAGTTATTACAACAATAAAAAGTAACTTCTACTTTTCTTTTTTTTTTTCCTTTTTACTTAGAACTAAATATGCTCTAAAAAGTTAAAAACTTAGCTCTTGTTTGATAACCATAAACCATTATTTTCACTCTCTCATTTTTACACACTCATTTTCAGTCACACATTCACACGATAAAATATTTTGCAAGTAAATCCTTTTTTTTTTTTTTTTTTGCCCTTTTTAACCACACATTTATAAAAATCATTATTGTAAAATTATATTTTCTCAAATAATATGAAAGGGCTTATTCGAAATGTTTTTTTTCCCCTCATTTATTATTATTGGGAAACACGACCGATGGTTGTTGTCTTCCTCACAATATTCACCAACTTCTCTCCTTTCCCTTTTTACCCATCATTAGTTTTTAACCTCTCCTAAGCCTTCTCTTGATCAGCCTCTAATGGCTGCTTCTGCTGCTATTCCTTAATTTTCTCATTCAAATTCAACGCAATGAGCAGGATGGCCTTCTGGAGCTTTTCTTCTGTTCCATTTGTTGGCCTCCTGTCTCTCTTCTTCATCACCGCCGCCGCAGCCCTCCGCCACGGAATTGTCCGTAATGTCCCTGTCTTCCGGGAAGCCCCCGCCTTTCGCAATGGGGAGACTTGCACTGCAGTCTGCAGACAGGATTCATGTTGCAATGACTCTTGATGAGGAACAGTGGCTGCTGTTCAATCGATTCTTCAGCATTCGACGTGCCCAGAAAATGTGTTCTTCCACTTCCTCTGGGTACGACACGAACCCGAGATTTTTTCAAGCATCAAATCCACCTTCCCTTACCTGAATTTCAAGGTGTACAGGTTTGACACCATTAGGATTCGTGGGTTAATTTCAAAATCCGTTCGCCAAGCTTTAGTCCAACCCCTAAACTATGCAAGAATTTATCTTGCAGATACATTGCCATCCAATGTCAACCGTCTGATCTATCTTGATTCTGATCTTGTAATGGTGGATGACATTGCAAAGCTATGGGATGTAAATTTGAATTAAAAAGTCGTTGCTGCACCTGAATATTGCCACGCAAATTTTACTATCTACTTCACAGAGGCCTTCTGGTCGGATCCCGAGTTAGCGAAAACGTTCCGAGGACGACAACCTTGTTACTTCAACACAGGAGTAATGGTTGAGGATATGGAGAAATGGAGACAAGGAGATTATACTCAGAAAGTTGAGGATTGGATGATAGTTCAAAAGCAAAAGAGAATTTATAGATTGGGTTCTTTGCCACCTTTTTTGCTTGTTTTGGCTGGAAATATTGAGCCCATTGATCATAGATGGAATCAGCATGGATTGGGAGGTGACAATGTTGAAGGAAAATGTAGGAGTTTGCATCCTGGACCAATAAGCCTAATGCATTGGAGTGGAAAGGGGATCGGTACCAACTCCGAGCTGAGCTCGAAACAATGTATTGTCGAGCATTTGAGGGCTCCTTACGATCTTTATCGTTCGTCTGAACATTCTTTCGAAGAATGATTGAGGAGGAGAAGATATGTTTGGTATGGAGGATTTGATAGTATTAAACCATATCAAAGAAGGGAAATAAGTCAAAATTATGTTGTCAAGTGTGTATGTACCAAACATGGAATTGGAGAGTGGTTATATGGGGGTGACAAGTAATTAAGGGAAAATTAATTGTGATTTAGTAATGAACAGAAAAAAAAATTAAAAAGGAAAGTATTAAATAGTTATGAAAAAAGGAAAAAAACCTAGAAATACATTTAAATAGTCTTGCTAATTTTTTTTTTTTTTTTTTTTTGAATCTCATTCACTTAGATATACAAGCTTCAATCTTAATTATTATTATTGTCGTTGTTGTTTTAAGGATCTCATCCCTGCATTTTGTTTATAATTATGTTTGTATCTTGATCGATTAATAAAGTTAGAACCACTTAAGAAAGTCGTAATTTGAATTCTAGGACATTGTATTATTTAAAATATAAGCAATTGTAAGCAATTTTCAAACTCGACAATTTATTTAGAAATTAATTTTTTTAATTAGCGTATTTTTAAAATTAAGTTAACTTTCGTTAAAAAAATTACTAGGTGACACTAAACTTCGCATCACGTTACATGTATAATTGGCAGGTGATAGCTAGGATGTCCGAAATTAAATAATTGCTGAAAAATAATTTAAAATTACAAATGAATTTTTTAGTTCGTAAATTAAATTATTAACAAAAAGATCGTCGATACATAAAGTAACAAAAACTTAAAATCATTAATGTCGGAAAATTTTATCGATAGGGTCGAGCTCCACGAGATGTACTCTAGAGATCCGATGGTGTCCAGCATATATACATTAGCATTCTGCACATTCTAAATTGCTTTTTAACTCAGAGAACCATTCTTGATCTACAAACGCCCAGTTGACCAAAGCTTTCTCTGAAATCACTTCAGAACAAACATCACGCCTTGAATGCATCCCGGGATTCACTATTTCAAGAATGTTCTTGTGTCCCGTCTCGTGATCATGCGAGCCTGAGAACTGTGACTGCCATTAATGCTGCTATTCTGAAGTAGATATCTTTTAAACTTCTGTCGAGATTATTCATCATTTCCTCTTCTTTTAAGGCCAACTTTCCAGAATTCTTGCTAATCGAGATAACTGTATCCCGAAGTTTATGGATAGCCCAAGAAAGCCAAACCAGTCCCAATCCTAAACCCGTGTTCAAAACTTTGGATGCACAAAAGGGGACTCGACCACAAGCAACTTTGCTGACAACGGAGAAAAGAATGGCAATACCAGTCCCAGCAATGCTTGCAGAAAATTGGGTTAGAAGCTGGGGTAGTTCAGGACCAGATTTCTTCAATGAACAAATTGCAGTTTTTCCGTTGTGCTTCCTATCGGCCATTATGGACAGAAGACTTTCACATGCAAAAAGGTATTTGTTCCCGTAGAGATTCCTTTCTTCACCGAGTTTTCTATTGCTCTTCTTCTTCTGTGATATTTGACCCTTTACTTTCTCAGGACTGTAAGCAATTTAACACATGTTAGAAGTGAAAAGGATACTCATATGCAGGATAACTAATCATAAAGTTACCGAATAAGAGTTAAGGCTTATTTCAATTTTTGATGTAACATCTCAATTACATCAATTGTTATAATTTAGCTTCTCTTACTAAAGACAGCCTACTATTGCAGAATAACTTGAGAAATATGTTAAAGAGGGGATAAAAATGTGTGAGAAAACCACTTCGGAGAACAGGTGTGTATTTAAAAGTTGAAACCTAGTACTCGACAATACTGGATAGAATCACGAAAAAAATAAATTAACTTCTTTTCCTTCTTTAATATTATACAGTGCTATCCACCATCCAAAGATGTAGTAAGTGAACTTCACGCATTGATTCCCAATAAATTGATAATGTGGGTATAGATTCAGGTGCTCGAGAAAATCAATAATCATAATTCTGAGGTGTGTGTGTATAATTAGAAAGACATGTTTATATCTTTTATGTATGGTTGCACTTCCACACATTTTCAAAAGAGGCTTAGGTCATGAAGGAAGACGAGGATTTAGTTTGGTTCTATACCCCACATCGGCCAGATAACAATTATGCAATCTAATGACTAACTATATAAAGGCAAGTGCACAGATGTATAATAGTCAACATCAGTTTCCCACGAGAGTGGAAAATGTATGGTGATGCTTATATGAAATAAAGGCCGATTACTTTAGCCTGTTTCTCACACCCTTCGTGAACCTCAAATTGATAGTGCATTGATTGGGATTTCTAGTACCCGACAAGAGTGGTTCAATCATACTTGAACTACGGAAGCGCAAGTTTGAGATAAGAAAATTAACTTTTCTTGATTTGAAGGTGAATCTTACCGGTAAAGAGGTGCAGTTTTTACAGTTTCAAGCACTGACCTAGCACTTGCTCCTCTTCTCCTTCTGTTCAAAGAAATGAATACGGGGAGATTCTATCAGACCAGTACAAAATATCATTTCATTGAAGAATTAAAGGATAAAATAAGAAACTGTGAGTCATCGACCTCTACTTTGAAAACGAACATCGGTAAAATAAATCTAGTGATGCTAGAATTTAGAAATATGCGAGATATAAGATGCACCTATGCATTACAATAGGCCAAATTATACAAACATTTAACATTTCAATTTATTATGTTTCATTCAAATCTTCTAAAACACTTGCCAATGAACAGAGTTTTCTCCCTCACAATGAATACAAACGACGAACTCAATGTTGTCTACACCATGAAGGAACATCAAATCACGAGAACTAGACCTGAATATTTTAGATCTTTGAACTTAGAGAAATTCTCAAAGTTCAACATGGAAAATTAAAATGAATAAGCAAATCCACAATTTGAAGTTCACTGATATTAAGCTTTATTATGAACAATTCAAATTCCATGATTATTGGGGCCAGGAACATAAAAGATACCTTGTCGTAATGTTTTAACTAATGTGTTTAGGAATGCATAAAGAGAACAAACGTGAACGAGAAAAAATGTAACTCAAACTCACACATCTTCCATAAATTAGATCTTGAGTTTTGGATCGTTAACATTATTAAAAATTGACATCCACAAGATCTTATCGAACAGCATGATGTGTTAGTCTCATTTCTTTTGTATCAGAACATTTTGTTCAAATAGTCAATTTCCTCGTGCAAATGCATGACATAGAAAAGGTTGCAGTTAAACAAACAAAGAAAGCTCAATACCTCTCGAAGAAAGGGACCAGCATTGATTGCTTACTCGACTTGACTGTGCTCTTTGACAAGTAAAACTCAGCAATAACAGAAAGTACATAGTTCATGTCAACAGAACCCACAACTGAGAGCTGGCCATCAGAGTGATATGTGATTTCTGAACTGCCTAAATCTCCCTTTACATCCACCATAGGGTTCTTGAAGTACAATTCCCGGGTTGGATATATTAGAGATTGCTGAGACTCGGCATTGCTAAAATGCCATCTATGATACGGCGCAAATGGCTCTTGAGGTAAATCTGTAAACAGCGCATCAGGCCCAATCAAGTTCAGAAGCATAGACAAGTTTAACAAACCACCTTCTACTTCACTCGATCCAGATGTGAGTAACTTCAAGATCTTCTCCTGCCTTGCGCATTTGTCAGCAATCCCAAAGCCAAACGGTATTGAGTTTGAATTAGTATCTGTCATTAAAATAAATATGAAATTACTTATGTGAATATCAGAAAGAGTACAAGAATATGCAAAGTCGGTAATGATCATTTTACCGAAGTAATTATTTCAGTAGCATAAGTAACTTTGTGATATTATTATACAACATCTAATATAACGAAATAAAATTCGATGTTATATAGTGTTGTATTGTGTGGAGCCTAATTATATAGTTCACTTATCCAAACTGCAAATCACCTTTCATGGTAAGATTGGTTGATAGGTGGAGGATCGCAGGGTTGATTGCCCCCTGCTTTGGGAGCAGGAACGCGGGAATCATTTTTGTTTAGTTCTAGGTTATTTTGGGCATTCATCTCTTTGTTTTTTAAGGAGTCTGAGGGGACCCTTTTTGTGTAGTGTGAGAAATCAAAACAAAGAGCTGTGAGAATTCCATTATATAAAATTTCTTCTTGATTATAGTGAAAACCTGCAGCAGCGAGCGGACGTAACTCGCATATTGAGGGTAAACCACTATGAATCTTCGTAATTTTGTGTGGATTTCCTATTCTTGTTTGTTTGTTATTTCTCTCAGGTTTGGGTTTGGGTTTAATCCGCAACGTGTACAATGGTACTACTTTGCGTTTGCAGCTATGTCACAGTTGATGTGAAGATTTAATAGGCATATACCATCAGTAAAAAGCAGAGAAATTTGTAAAGATATGGACCTTGAACATCAATGGTAACAGGTCTCTTAACAGTTGAGTCAACCCTGAAAAATTGGCCACTGTCCAAAGGCCCGTTTATGGAATTCCACTCCTCTCTTTGATGCAGACTTATATTGATAGAGTGCGACTGAGACAGATCTTTGTTCACTCCAGTATAGGGAGGAAAATGAAGATGATCCTGAAACATAAAGAAAAAGAAAGAAGAAAACTTAAAATTGGATACAACTGTAAGGGGAAGCATCAACGAAAGTCAGCATAATATATTACTAACAATATGCTGTCCATCTGAACTTGTGGACGCAGCCAGGGGAAGATTCGCAAATTAAACTATAAAGCAAACATCCTCTGAGAATACAAAAGCATGTCCAAACTATTAAAGCGTAATTTACAAATTGCATTAACTAAAATGTTTATGGACTTTCTAAATTATCTTCAACATTTTTTCTTATAATCTAAAATGCGTATATAACAGAACCAATAACCATGTCTTCAAGGCATGTTTGGTAGGTCCAACTCACCATTAGTGATTCCCTCTCTGCTGTAAATGATCCTAGTAACTTAACAAAATATCATCTGCCAAATTAATTTATTGTCGTAACAACTTCCACAGGCGAAAAGGCACGCTCTGCTAGGAGAGTAGATTTTAGGAAAGTTAAACCGAGCTAGTTCACCTATGAAGAAGAGTATAAAAATCTGCCTACTTAGTTCTTTTAAAAACTTCACATAGCTTATAATCATAAACACTTCTTTCCATGTGAGGACTTCAACAACTATCAAGCACAAACTTCCAATTAAAAGTTCAAATCCAACTAAAATAAACATTCCATTTATAAGAAAATACAAACTTCTCACCCCAAATTTAGAATTAATACTATAAGCTAAAAGACAATAGGAAAAAGCAGATATATGAAGAATTTCTCTCAGAAGCATAGGCTAAATAAATGAAGTCTAAAGAAAATTGAGAATGGACCACTATTTTTTCCTAAAATTGAAAAATCTCCAAATGCATTCCTTAGCTTCATCATAAAGTCTATGCATAAATGCATAAACAGAAACAGAGAGTTCAACTTGAAAATAAACAATTTTCATAGAATGTTCCCGAATAAGTGTGTTATTTATATGTTCAGACTAGTGCGTAGACTCAAAGAGGCTCAGCTCAACACAGAACAATAATAAATCATTCAAAGTCAATAAACCCAATTCAGTTATCACAAGAAGCAATTAATTGAAATGAATTTACAATAAATTTAATCAACCCAGATAATAAACCCAACAAAGAGAATTATTTTCTAACCTTGGATATTCTAGCCATGCCCACTTGTTCGTGATGGAAGATAAGGCCAGGAGGGTAGCCATGTGAAGCCATCAAGCAAATCTCAACCATTTCCAAAACCCAGATTCAAAAGCCCTTAGAGTTTCTGAAACCCAATCTCTCTTTTGATTTGTTCCATGAATCATATCATCTTCAACTTATCCTCCTCGGCACCTAAAATCCCCCCACCCCAGATTTTTATTCTAAATTGGGGGCCCCTCTTTAGAAAGGAAAGGTCAGAACTAAAACTGGGAAATTTGAGAATCAGAATTTTATGTGGACCTAAATCAATAAACGGATTTGTGATCCAGGTTGGCCGTTGGCATCCTGGATTCAGAAAAAAAAAAGTATGTCGACTTGTTCTACGTTGGATTCTTCACTGTGTTTTCTCCACCTCAATAATGCGATCTGTCAGGATTTTCCCAGCCGTTCATTATTTTAGTTTTGTTTTCTGATTATCTTCTCGTTGGGTTAATTTCCCTGGTGGCTACTGAACTTTATAGTTTATGTCACCATGACACCGAACTTAATTTTATTTCACAATGGCCACTGAACGTTATACTTAGTGTCACCATGGCCACCTAATTTAATTTATTTCACCAAGATCATTCAATTACATATAACGTTTCTGATTATCTTCTCGTTAGGTTAATTTCACTGGTGGTCACTGAACTTTATAGTTGGTCACCATGGCACCTAACTTAATTTTATTTCACCATGACCACTGAACTTTATACTTAGTGTCACAATTGCCATCCAATTTAATTTTATTTCACCAAAGTTATTCAATTACATATAACGTTTCACTACGGCCACCCAATTTCATATAATATTTCATCATGGTCTCGACTTCTTTTTACTATTTTCATTAATTTTAAAAGGGGTAAAACGATAATTTTGTATTATATATAAAAAATAATTTAAAAAATAAAAATAAAAACTTATTTAAAAAAATAAAATAAAAACTTATTTAAAAATTTTAATTAAAAAATAAATAAAATAAAAAATTATTAAACAAACATTTTTTTTAAAAAAAATAAAAACTTATTTTTAAAAAAAAAGTCACTTAAAAAATTAAAATAAAATAAAAAGTTATTTAAAAAAAATGTTCTTTGAAAAAATAAAATAAAATATTATTTTAAAATAAACGTTTTAAGTTTTTTTGTATAAGTTTTCATTTTATTTTATTTTTTAAAATTTATTTTATATATATAATACAAAGTTGTCGTTTTACCCATTTTAAAATTAATGAAAATGGTAAAAAGAAATTGCGTGGCCATGATGAAATATTATATGAAATTAGGTGGCGATAGTGAAACGTCATATGCAATTGAATGACTTTGATGAAATAAAATTAAATTGGGTGGCTATGGTGAAATTAAGTATAAAGTTTAGTGCCCATGGTGAAACAAAATTAAGTTCGGTGGCCATGGTGACACCAACTATAAAGTTGGGTGGCCACCAGTGAAATTAACCCCTTCTTGTTTGAAAATCGACGAGTTTGTTGTAGTTGTACAACATAAATTCACTAGTTCATGAAACGGGTATTTGGCTTGGCCTCCGTTTCACTTGGTTATTTGGCTTTAAAAGCTTGTTTGAGATTTTTTTAGTTTGGAATAATAGATTGAAAGAGAATTTATGATTAAAATATAAAGAAGTTTTTTTAATTTATGTATAATATTATTTTATTGAAAAATTTGTGATTGAAAAAAATGAAAGAAAAATATATTTTTAAAAAATGAGAATCAAACGAATGGCTACTAAACATTTTCAATAAAATAATAGTACACGTAAGTTCTAAAAGTTTTTCTTCTTTTTTAACAATGCATTCTCTAGGAAATTATTATTTTTACTTCTATAATGTTAATAATGGGGACCAAACGGGAACTTAAGCTTCCCGTCAAATTATTGAACTAGAGACTAAGCCCCTATTCGGTAGGGATTAAAATCAAATTTTTAGCAAATTTTGATAAATGTTGATGAAATGTGTGATTGAAAATTTGTGAATCCCATAAAATATACGATTAAAATTAATTGTTGATTTTGATATAAATTGAAATTTAGATTTAAGCTCTCTAATTCATTTATTCTTCGTAGGAAGTCAAAAGTTTATTATAGTCATGTTGGACGCTACTCAAGGGTGAAAATGAAAAGACAAATTTATATTTGCAAGAAATTGAACATTTCATTCCACGGTGGATTTTTATGTCTTAATATTTTAATTGAACGAACACTTCAAATATTAAAATTTGCTAAAAAATTTATTAAAATCAAAATTAAATAGCGAGAAATCAAAAATCACAATCAACAAGGACTTTGATGAAAAATTCTAAAAAATATGCAAGCTTGGCGATTCATTTAGAAAATATTACTTTCAGGATACCATGAAGTTAGCTTGCTCACAAAATAGGTTAACTTGAATGTCCATGAATAAAGGAGTGAATTGTGATTACAATTAATCTAGTTGTAAGAAGTTTGTTTACAAAATAAGTATAGGTAAGATTTAAACAATTGATTTTAAAATTTATTTTTAAAATGATTGACTTAAATGTTGCCAACACAAAATTTGTAAACCAAGTTGTCGACCTAGTTTGTACACATGACATCATTATTGTAATTATTACTTGTGAACTTGTACTATCAATTGAATAGCTTCTCTATGAACTATATTATTGTTTGGCAATTGTCTCTCACTAAAATTATAATTCATATTTTCTCTTTTCTTATCGATCATACATTCTCCAATAAAATAATATGACACAAAATCCAAAACTTTTTCTTTTTTAACCATTCATTCTTTAAAAAAATATTATTCCAAAAATTAAAGAGAAAATGCATTTGTACGATAGAATCCAACATAATTTAAACAAAACCCCATGTGAGTTTAAAATATCGAAAAAAAGGGCCCCACCTGCTGTGTCTAATATGTTGAATTTCTGTGAGTGTGTAATCTGTACACACAATAGATTTCAAAATTAAAATGGCAAATAATGTGGCCAAACGGTGGCTTAAAGTGATTCCATCCATATATGCATAGCAGTTTTAATTATAATCGGCTCTTGTTTGATCCTATTATTTTCAAAATATAATTTTCTCTCTTTCTTTTCAATAACGCATTTTTCAATAAAATAATATTACTCATAAATTCAAAACTATTTCTTATTTTTCAATCACACGTTCTCCATCAATTTACTATTCCAAAATGCATTAAAAAAATGAGGTTCAAACACGCTCTCGGTCTCTACTTGATAACTTGAAAGAATTAAAGAAGATATCAATTCAATTCGATTGTATTTAGCCCGTTTGACTATCATAAAAATGAGTTTTTTTTTTTTTTTGGGAAATGAATTTTGAAATAGTTATTTTTTTTGAGAATACGTGTTTAAAAAGTTTTAAAAATTTTGGAGTTTATGTACAAAATATTTTACTGTGATGACACGTAGTTGAAAATGAGTTTGAGAAAAAATAAATCTTGTTTTAATGGTTGTGAAACAGGGGGTTAATTTGCAGTAGATTGGGAAGATGGTGAGATGACAATTATGGTAAAACAAAATAACAACACCGAACTTTGAGACTAACTTATGGATGTACATTGTAGTCGCTGTCTTATAATGAAATTTTTCATAAGCACATCTCCCTCAGCAATTCATTGAGCTGCCAATTGTTATTACCTTATGATGAAGTCACGTACGAGCATATTGTCGAAATCAATCTCGGCCATCTTTTATCATGTTATTTTCGTTCTTTTATACATTCTGAAAAAGAGAAAGAAAAACAAACTAAAATAAAAAATAAATAAAAAGAAAATAAATAAATCAAATAATAGTTAAAAATATGTAATAAATTAAGACTAAAAGTAATTAGTCCCCGGCAATGCCGTCAAAAACTTGTCGCGTTTTTCTATCGCAAGTGTACGATATCGTAACAAGTAATATAGTAGACCTTTGAGTTCGGATTATCATTCACACGAGGACTATACTCTATACTTAATTTACTTTTTCCTAACTCCTATTTGATAAAAGACAAGTAAAGAATGGTAATAGTT
>CAIGRP010003109.1:0-20856 GCA_903798385.1 Fraxinus cuspidata
TTTAAAATGAAAGTTTATAAGTCTGCAAAAAAAAACTTTCATTAATTCCATACATATCTTTAAAAAATCCACGAAATCCACAGAAGACATCACTTAAAAAAAATCCATCAAAGTTTTCAAAAGTCTCGATTGAATACACCACCCTAAAAGAGGAGAGTAAATGTTAGAATATTGGGTAAAAAACAAACGGAATCCCGCATCTTTAATGAATGTGAGAACTGAGTCCTCTACCAACCAAATATACCATCTAGGTCCTTGCTTTTAAAATTGCAAACATGGTCACTGCCTACTCGAATCCATTAATTTAACCGTTATATAATCTTTTACCTACACTCACACTAGTGTATGGGGACTACATTTTTGGGAGTTTTTTATTCACGTGGGCCCCGTGCACATGTGAGAGGGTGTAACATTTTCGATAAGGACAATTCGATACAAATGACTTTATTCATGAAAGAAATGATCACGTTCATGTTTCAATTTCCAAAGTTAAAAAAAAATTAAAAATTAAATTAAAACAATTAAGAATAAGTTATCGTCTTCTTTACTTATCCCCATCTTACCAAAATCCAAATGGCTCAAGTGAGAGGTAGTTCATCTTTTTTCTTCACTCATTTGGCGATCATTCTTCCTCCATATAATTCTTTCATATCACGTGGCTATTGACATCGAAATTTTTATAATTGAGAGAAAAACGCATGAAAAAGAAGTAAGCAATTGTCTAATAAATACATTATCCGTCCTATAAAGATAGAATTGTTTTCCTTCCTTGTTTGTCCGAAAGATAGCATCAATGATACTAAAGCATCAATCCAAATAACCACAATCACGTGATATTACATTTAGCCATTGTTTGGTGGGGTTTAAAATCAATTTTTTAGTAGATTTTAACAAAAGTTAATCAAGTGTATGAATGAAAAAATTGTAAGTCTCGTAAAATGTGTGGTTGAAATAAGTTATTAAGCCCCCGTTGGGCCCCATTATTCCCATTAAATTATAATTCATTTTTCGTTATCCCTTTGTTATCACACATTTTCAAATAAAATAATTTACACGTGAATCAAAATTTTTTTTTAATCACACATTCTCTAAAAAAATTACAATTTCTCTTATTATAACGTGAAATAATGGAGTCAAACAGGCTCTAAGCTCCATTTGGCTCATATTAATATTATAATTTTTTTTTTCTCTTATTATCGATCTCTAATAAAATAATATTATACCATAAATATAAATTTTTTTCTTCATTTTCAACTATATATTCTTTTAAAAAAAAAAGAAAAAAAGAAAAAAAAATTAATATTCCAAAAATCATAATCTCCAATTCTAATATACATCATGTCCATCAAAGCGCTCTTCGAAATCCAATGCTAATGTCTCCAATTTTTTCCTCTAAAATCCCCCATTTCCAGAACCCCAGAATTTTTAACCCTACTGCAGTACTTGATCTCAATTTATACGGAAAAACCCTAAGCCATATTACCACTTGCTTATTTCTATTCACTGCTTCAGCAGCTATGTCGTCAGCTTCCGTTAAAATCGTGGCGGAGTATGCGAAATCAGGCCGGTCTTCGTGTAAAAAATGCTCGAAAAGCATCGCTTCCAGTTCGCTGAGGCTAGGATTGGTCAGCAAAGATCCCCGAGGGTTTGATATGACCAAGTGGCATCACTTCAATTGCTTTCCATTTACTGATTCTAATGTCATTTCCTCCCCTGAAGCCATCACAGGTTTCTCATCACTCAAGGTAAACATTTCCAATTTTTTTTTGGTTGGGAACTATGTTTTTCTCAACACGAAGTTAGCCTTGTCGTTGCATGGGTAATTCTTAGGGAGCTTTTCATATTCCATATTTTTTTATTTTTCCCTTTTTGTCCCTTTTAATCTGGCATCTGGGAGCACGCCTAAAGCTGAAAAGGTGGGTTTTGAAGAATTTTACTAAGGTTTTTTCTCCTTTTGTCCTTCATTTTATCTCGTATGGAAATGCAGACCAATGATCAAGAGGCTTTAAAGAAGTTAGCGATTGAAGGAGCTCAGACTTCAATGAAGGTATGACAGTTGTAGAGAAAAGGACTTCTTGTGAATAATCAATACGAAATCCGTAAACTGCTTGATTTGCTGTAATCAATTGGATGTATTGCTGAATTAGTAACCAGTGGAGGATGAACAGTTCTTTGACTTGGTTTCTTCTGCTGGTTTACAAAAGTTGCAGTGAGTTAAATATATGCTACTTTATGTTCTCGACTCTGGTCGATTAATGTATCCATATGCAGATGGGTGGGTGACTAAATCTTCCTGTATGATGCTTTCCTTGTGTCTCTTCTGTGCACATTTGGTGGATATGTTGCGTTCTGTAGCTTTTTGTGCTTTGCAGTAACTTTCAGCTTGTGAGTGGCTATAGAAAGATATACATAATGTAGTACAACATACTTACATACATATGCAATAAGTGACACAAACGTGCATTTAAAGTGCATACGATTTGATACATTGAAATTTATTGATCTTAAAATGAATAACGATCCCTAACTGAAATATACTATAAAGACTGCTAACTTCTTACTTACAGAACCTTCACATACAAAGTAACTCGGCATGCTTGTACAATATTTAGATTGGTAAATGTGGCTTCAGATGCTGTATTATTTTTTACTATGTAACTTGGCTGAAGATTAGTTAGATAATAGGTTATCTGGTTTAACTTTGTGTGCACACGCACGCTGTCACATGTTAAACAATTTAAATTTTTATTTTGTATTTGGATTGATCTAGTGTTAAAAAAAGAAAAAGAAGCCCAACTCTCATTTGGATACATAATTTCCACCGATCCATTTATACCTTGTGAGAGCATTTATATGATGCAATGCTATGTTAATGAGTTTCTTTTTTCTTCTGTGATTATCAATCCATTTCAAGTTCACTGGTAAATCCTGAAGAGCAGTAGTTCATTTGCTTATTGTTAGTGTTATATCAGCTTCTAATTGAGTGACATTCTAAGGTTTTAGATATCTGATGAAAAGAAAGATACAGCTGACGGAAGTGTGAAAAGAGGTGCAAAGGGGCTGAAGGTAGATAATCTTGATTTACCTCTCCTTTAGTTCTAATTCTAACTCAAATAATCCATGATAATTCCTATTGTTTCCACATGTCATAGATTAATCATACAGATGATGTGGAGTCTAATGAGCAAAAGCAAGGGAACGTAAAGAAGCAAAAGGTATGGATAATGCACATAATATCCAATGTAAAATCAAATTGCTGACATATTAATTATAAAATTTGGTTTACTCTGCCTTGTGGACGTATCTCTTTTTGTTTAACAGAAGATTATGTGTATGTACTAATTTGTTGATTTGCTCGACATGTTTCTGTATCACTTGTGCCAAATTATTTATTCCTTCTGTAGCTAGCGCATTTTGCCAGTTGTCTATGTTGTGTGCTGAGAAACCACTCCACACTCGTACACTTAGACATTTAACTATTTGTCTTTGGAGTTTTAAGATTATTACATCGAAAATTTGCAGATTATTAGTTTCCATGAATATGTATAGATTTCATCAACCAAGTTCTTTGCATAAAATTTGCAAGAATTGAATGATATCTGAACAATATTATGATGGATAGTTTTTTTCCCAGAAGTTGTGCATTGTTATTACCATAACATTGGCTACAGTATTGACAATTCAATGACTGTTAAAAACATTTGGTTTTCATAATGTTACTTTAACTCATTATAAGATTTGGGGATCGATTATTTGACTGACCTACTTCATTTGTGCATTTTTATATTTTCGAATTGACATTAATTTCTATTCCTATAACTTGCATTATTGATTCATGGGCCCATCGCAGTGGAACTAATAACTGGTAGTTGCTTTCATAGGTGTTTTATGATTGACTCCTGAGTTCTATAACACTTCCAATATCACGTGGCACATTACAACTTCACTGCGTGGAATTACAGTGAAGTTGGATATATAATCAGCATATTTCTAATTCTTTCATTGCACCAAAACTTTCTGTAGTTGTCTACACCTAGTGAAGGAGGAGAGTTGGAGATATCCTTCTCTGCTTCTGATATCAAGGAGAAGTACAAGGTACAGATGTACAGTCTTTAATCAATCTCTTTCTCTTCCATTATCACTTGTTAAGACGATTGCATGTGATAAGAATCCTTACAATGGTTTTACTCTTTTATTCTCTAAATATATTTTTCTGATTTTTGAGATAGCTCTCCATGAAAGAATATAATTTCCTGATTTCAGGACGCTATGCTGTTGCCTAAATGGAAGGCTTTCCAGACTATTATATTTCTTGAACGGGTTAGTATTTGCCATTGACTGATGGTAGTTTATATTTTTTTTAAGGGTGAGTATGCATTATTATTAGGCTGTTTATATCGCTGGCTTTACCTTGTATATGGGCAAGGAAGAACCTTATGGGGTGTGCTCTTATACCCAAAATGCAGCAAATAATTGCAATTTTTATTCCTTATCTCTCTAGAATTTTTTGGTATGAATGCTAGACATGACACTTTAAGGAATAGAACATTCTATCAATCTGGCACCTTGTTCTTTTTTATCGTCAACGCTAACAGCATTATGTTTTACTTACTGGTTTTTCAGTTATTCTTTCCACTGCCATTTTTGATTTATTTTATTGATTTTTAAAATTTTCACAGGCTCCTACATTTTACATTTGTATGCGATACTTGGTTGTCATGAACTCCTTTTTTTTTTTTTCCTGTCATCCAAACAGTGTCTGAACGCTAATTTTCTTTACAAATTTTTAAATTTTTGGAAGGATGATGGTCTTCATGATTCAAGTAAAATTGCAGCATTTGATTTTGATGGGTGTCTTGCGAAGACATCTGTTAAAAGGTATTATTTTTTACAGTGTTAAAGGCACTCGTGTTAGCTTGAACTGCTTCTTAGTATTCCCACAATGTTAATAGTGAGTACATGGAAACTGAAACTCTGTAAAGCATGCAAACTTTTGTAAGAATGTGGTATTGTGCCTTGAAGTATTTATTTATTTTATTTTTATATCTTAATTATCTTGGCCTATGCCAAATTTCAGTGAAGTAGTGCTGCGGTGATGTCTCAAACAGCATTCACTTGCTAGTTCTAAACCTGCAATAGAATAATTCAACAAATGAAATATTTTTTTTTTTTTAATTCTCTTTGTGTGGAGAATGTGAGTTATCTCTCACTGCTGACTTTTTAACTGAGAATAGTGTAAAAGTGCAGAAAGTGTCTGAGTGTCTTTTTGTTGTAGCTATTTTGTACGTGGAGTTCATCAATTTTTGATTGTAATAAAATATATTCTTGATGCACCATATCTATCTGTTCACTTACAGCTAAATATATGCTAATATCTGAACTTATTAGGTATATTTAGCTTGTTTTGGAGCAATGAATTGTATGAAGGAATTTAATGATAATTGTATTTTTTTATTTTTAGAGTAGGTGCAGATGCGTGGTCCCTCATGTATCCTTCCATACCAGAGAAGCTCAAGAGTTTATATAATGACAACTACAAGATGGTTTCTTCAGTTTCCTTTTGAGCTCCATGTTCTTTTAGTATTAACAATGAATATAGTGGTTTTATCTTGGTCATTGAATGACACGTTGACTGAAATACGCTGATGTGTGTACTGTAACTATCGTTTTCTCTCTTTTAATTCCATCTCAATTTTTTCATAATATAGGTGATCTTCACTAATGAATCCAATATTGAGCGCTGGAAGAATAAGAGACAGGCTGCTGTAGATTCAAAAATTGGACGACTTGAAAATTTCATTAAGCTTGTAAAAGTTCCCATTCAGGTTTGTTTGGCTTATTTGCTCTAAATCTGCAGCTCTGTTCTATACCGCTTGCATAAGAAAATACCCGTTTCATTTATCAAAGTACATTATGTCAATCCTTTGTGGAAGATAACGTGTTCGCCCATGCAGTGTTAACGGAGGAAATGATTGTGGCTATAAAGATTTGAAGTTTTATTAATTTATCAATAGATGGGACGAAATCTATATCGGTGCGGATGTTGGAAAGCCTTTTGAAAAGATATTAGAACTCTTCTTTTTGCCTTTCTTCTCGTCTTTTAGCATGGAATTTTACACTGTATTATGACATCAATGACTTTACTTCCCTGGTATTTGATCTACAAGCTAATTTCTCTGCTGTATTGTATAAGGAAAAAATTCGCGTTGCGTTGAAAAAAATTCTTTTTTCCTCCAAATCTCTACTTACCATGCCACTGCTATGATGAGATTGTACGAAACAATGTCTAAACCTTCTGGATTGTGTATGACTGTCTTTGACATTAAAAAATTAATTGATAAGCGAACTTCAGATTATTAAATGATGGTGTTACCACTTGCATCTAGGTTGTGGATTTCATTAGCCTCTAAATAACAATTTTTTACTGAACCAATGAGGCCAGCGGTAAATTTCCCGGCTGAATTTATTCGTCTAGCTGTTTTGTATATCAATAATCTAATGGTTTATTGAAGCAAAAAATGATGGACTACCTGGATTTTTATTGCTCGTGGTCTTTCTTCCTGTTGTCTTTAGTACCGGAGTATCAGAGCATCTCAAATAAAGCTGATTTTAGCAGATTATTAGACCAGTTACCTGAATTCTGAATAGGCTGCTGTCTTGCTGCGGTGTTTTCAGTTCAGTCATGATTGAACTTTTCTTAAATTTGTTGCCTGTGTTAACATTGGTTCTCACAAGGGTTTTGTGAAAGAGAAGCAGTAGTTAATCATCTGTGAGGAACAGTCACTACTCAGTATTTTTGAGGATCTAGTTACCTATGACGATACATTTGCTGTATCATGGGAAATTGTGTTCTTACTTCCCTTGCGAATCAAAATAATTGTAGTTTCAATTTTTTTTGCACAAGTTTGCTGCTGGATATTTCAATATTTCTTTTGCAGAAATGAGTCGATTTTAATGAGAACGTTGCAAGTTTCTGCAATATAATCATTGCTTATTTAACTGAACTCTAGTGGAGGAGGTCAGCTGACAGTTACTCCCAATATGCAGGTTTTCATTGCCTGTGGACTTAGTTCTGGGCAAGTAGAGGATCCCTTTCGCAAACCGAAACCTGGGATGTGGAAAATTATGGAGAAACAGTTTAATTCTGGTCTCCCAATTGACATGGATAGGTTATTCTTCTTTTCAACTGGTTCATTGCATTGTCTAGTCTAGGATCCTGGACTTTATTTTCTTCTTTTCTTTTCTTTTCTTTTTTTTTCCAGTAACTCCTATACACAAAGATCGGGTCTGCCAAAAGCGAGAGAAACCTCATACCCCTCTTTCCTTTTTTCCATCCCCATGTCCCTAATTGTGTTCTTTCAATTTATTTTAATGACATGAAACAGTTCAACCCATCAAAAAGTTGAGGTAGTGGAATCCTTTTTTCTTCAATGTAGATCCTTTTATGTTGGTGATGCGGCTGGAAGACCCAATGATCACAGTGACGCTGACATAAAATTTGCACAGGTTTGTCACTATAATTATTTACAAAGAACTATACCGTGTTGGGCTCCAGTTTATAGTTTTTTCAATCTACTGCTCATGCTACAATTCTGTCTATGATTCAATTGGTGCTTCGGCTTAATCCTAATTTTGCGAGCCCTTATAGTAAGGTAGAGACTAGTTTCCAAATGCAATCTACTTGAATAGTCAAAACAAAAATCAAATGAAACTAGCCCTATATAGTCATTTCTGCCTTCAATTCACTCTCCATTAAGCTTGCAGCTATTAATTGGTTAACTCTGTCTATTGTTATAGTTTCACAGCAAACTAATGGTTAAAAGAAATGTCTTCAGCTAGTTTAAACTCATTTCATGATGAAATTTTATTTTCAATGTGGGTGATTGCAGGCTATTGGACTAAAATTTTATGCCCCGGAGGAGTACTTCATGAGTTCAGAGTAGTGTCTGATTTGTGTTGTTTGGAATTGAATTCCAGTACTCTTGTCTATTGTATAGTGCTGATTGGCAGATGAAAATGGAGATTACTCCTTGTATTGAAATTTACTGGGAAATCTGTCTTGAACACAGATCTTCTCACTCATTCCATCCTTTGTACTGCCTTGTGTTATGCTCAGTTGAGCCATGCATCTGGATGAGTAGATCTTCTCTTCTATTGTCGTGGGTGATTTTACAGCAAGTTCAGCAATTTCACGATTTGTACACGCGCACAAATAGCCTCAATGCCTGTTGGCTTAACGGTTACTGAGTTCCTAGAAACGAGAAAGGACTAGTGAAATCTACAGAGCAGGCTGGATTGCCGAGCATATGGAACTACTACTACACATATATTGGAAAAAGTAGAGCAAGCATGTACATGCATGATGCAATACGAAAGGGTCATTATTCCAATAAACCTCACCCTTTTCTTAGATATATACTGTTTGAACCAGTACTTAAAGAAATAGACGTGATGGAGAAAGTGTGACAAAAACCCTCGTATTTCTCATCGACAAATACGAGGAAAGAACTAACATTCCAATTGGGAGTTTGAAGACGTCTTTTTTAAAAGCCGTCTTATGTTCCATTCATTATCCTAAAGGTTCCAAGCAAATCTTCTGCATCAATCCATGGCTTAGACAAAATTGCCATGAGACTTGTATATTCAAAGCTTAGTATGTGAAAAAGATGACATTGATTTTTTACCTGTTGATAGATACAGGTAAGGTGCCAATTCACAATCTTCTTATCATACACAAGCAAATGTTTATTTCCTTCCTACCAATCTCACCTTTCACTATTACGTGTCTTGTCAGAACAATCTCCTTCACAAGATTCGTGTATGTGAAGGGTTTTACAGCTGCTCGTAAGAACATGTCCGGAGGGATCTTGCTCTTCACCTTCTTCCTATATGGACATAGCCCATTCTTCTTGACTAACATTAGTTTCACTACTATAACTACGTCTTGCAATTGTATTTTGTCACTAATGAACTACAATATGACTACATGTAAATTCGAAACAAAATAAAATAAAAAGACAGCGAGATATAAAAATACTAAACACGAAGTAAGTTCATGTTTGAACTCTATGGAATATTTAGCAATGTCAAAAAAGTTTGATGGCCCAGGCACGGCCCAGAAAAAGCCCGATCCGAGCTGGCTCGTGGCTTGGTGGCATCGAGTCGAGGCTTGAGCCGATCCCTATTTTGAGGTGTCGGCGCGAGCTCGAGACCAGCCTGTGTCACGGGCAGTGGCGGACCCAGCACAAAAGTTCAGTCCGGACGGACGTTGACCATTGACCGTCGACAATTAGCGATCGTAAAAACCAGATCGTTTATTAATATTTGATTAAATAATATTACAAATTATTCAATATATATGTAAATTCAACTACTATAAGCACCATAAATATTTCAATGTGTTCAATAAATAAAGTAACACTTACATAGAACAAAATTTGGAAATCCACAACTTAAAGATTCTGCATACATAACACTTAAGAATTTTCACCTTAGCCTACTCAGTTCATAGGCACGCAGTTTTTTGTTGTCAATCTCATCATCTTGTTCATCCTCGTCGTCATCAAATAGCCCTACAGGACCATGGACAAACTCCTCTTCCATGCACTTGAGTCCAAATTCCAGATGGATAGACAACCACATACATATTTTGACTCTCTTTAAGAAGAAATGAACTTAGCAATACGTACAAGTCATTGGCCTACAGGTTTCAATCCAATTCTCAACAAATAGATTCAGCACCTAAAACACTAATTGTGCACTCAAATTCTACAAAATACACCATGATATCAGATTCGACGTTTCCAAATTGATGTTCCATTTAGTAAATAACAAGTAAAGTACTACGATAATTACATATCTAGTTATCATACTAAAAGTTCCAAACAACCATAAACAATGCAATCAATCCGAACACTAGTTTCAAAGATAAATATCTTAGTGTGGTGAAAGATCATCTTAGTCACCTGAATATTATTTCATTTTCTTGGGCCTAATTTTTTTTGAAAAACGGCCCAACTCTCTTAGCCCAAAACAAATGGGCCAAAACTAAAAGAGAAGCTCACATGAGGTGTTCATCTTCCCCGTCTTCTGTGTTCTCTCTGCAACATGGAACAAGCAACACTGGTTACACTACAACTGTGACCCCGCGGCTCCAGGCAGTTTTAAAGATTTCGGCGGATCCAGCACAGGCGGCCGTACCCTCTCGCCGGGCGCGAGTCCGCCGCTGGTCACGGGCTGAGCCGGGCCTTTTTTTTTTAGATGTATTTTTTATATATTAATATTTAATTATTATTTATAATACATATGAATTGCAAAAATTTTAAATACATTATAAAAAATTATAGATTTATAANATATAAAAAATTAAATTAAAATTGTTTAAGTTTAAATGTATTTTTTTGATATATTAATATTTAATTATTATTTATAATACATATGAATTGCAAAAATTTTAAATACATTATAAAAAATTATAGATTTATAATGAATTTAAACAAAAACACGAGCCGGCCCTCTAGCCTAAAGCTCGGGTCGAGCATCATTTTTTTGGCCGAACTTTTGCTCGACTTGACTCGGATCCAAAAAAGTTCAGACATGTTTTACTCGAGTCGAGCCCGAACCTTGAGTTTCGACTCGTGGCTCGACTCGTTGACATAGCTAGGAATATTTGTAAGCGGATTTGGGATGAATTTGTTTTAACAATTAACTATCTAAGTCCTCAAAAGTTCTTCTAATTTAAATTTGATGAAAAGGGGAAAAAATTACACTTCAAATCAATGAAGTTCTTGTCGCTTGCAATGAATTTCCTAAATTATTGCACGAACTTTAATATTTCTAAATTTCATCAAAGGTTTTCAAGTGAACTTCCTCCTGCAAAAATTCTTTTGAGTCCTATTATTTCATAACGACGATATCATGTTTCCTTGTGATATTTCAATTACATCGGTGAAAAAGAGTAAGAATTTTGGAAACATCTATTTGACTTGAGTTGGGAAAATACGAATTAGGTTGAGGACAAATATAATTTTCACTGTCTCATTTACTTAACCAAAAATAAAAACTCTGAAATGGAATGGACTATGGAAAGAAAAAAAATGGAATTAATAAACCTCTAATTTGTTGGAGAAATCAAAGCCAATGAAACCGAAATTTCCGTATTATCCTACATAACTTTAGACTTTCTTGAGCATTGTTTTCTACTCCAATCGAACAAAACATGATAGTCATTTGAGTAGACAAACAAACTTCCCTTCTACTCCATAAATGGCTTCCTCCCTCCTCCTCCTTTTCCTATCTTCTCTTTCTCTCCTCCACCAACCGACGCCCCTCTCCGCCGCCAACCTCCACTCAACAACCTCCCTTTTCAGATCACAACTTATTTCTGAGCCCACCTCAATTTTAAACCAGAGCACTACTCCCACTACTTTCTTTGAAGTCACCAAACCCATAAATCTTCCCAAGGCCAAACCTTGTTCATATTTAGTCCTTAAACATGACTTTGGCTACACATATGGGAAACCCCCAGTTCTTGTTGATTACACTCCCCCATTGGATTGCCCATCTCAGAAATTTGCAAAAATTGTTCTTGAATGGACAGCAACATGTAAGGGCAGGCAATTTGATAGAATATTTGGGATCTGGCTTGGTGGGGTGGAGATTCTTAGGAGCTGCACTGCTGAACCAACAGCAACTGGTATTGTTTGGACTGTTAAAAAGGATATAACTAAGTATTATTCTTTGCTCATTACTAATCAGACTCTTGCTGTTTATATGGGCAATCTTGTTGATGATACTTATACTGGTGTGTACCATGTTAATGTTACTCTTCATTTTTATCCTGCTGAAGAAAAATATGGTAAATTTGAGGTTAATTACGGTGAATTAGATTATGGATTTGGTTCTGGGGCTGATTTAATATTGCCCATTTCAAGAAACTTGCCTTTGAATGATGGGTTGTGGTTTGAGATTGAGAATTCTACAGATGTAGAGTCGAAAGAATTCAAGATTCCACCTAATGTATATAGGGCTGTGCTAGAGGTCTATGTTTCATTTCATGAGAATGATGAGTTTTGGTATGGGAATTATCCGAACGAGTACATTGAGGTGAATAACCTTACTGGAGTACCTGGGAATGGACCTTTTAGGGAAGTCGTCGTAAGTTTGGATGATAAGGTAGTTGGTGCAGTTTGGCCTTTTACAGTGATTTACACCGGAGGTGTTAATCCCCTCTTGTGGAGACCAATAACCGGAATTGATTCGTTCGATCTCCCTTCTTACGATATCGAGATTACTCCATTGTTAGCAAAGATTTTGGATGGAAAGGTCCATACTTTTGGGTTTAGCGTTACAAATGCTCTAAACGTTTGGTATATTGATGCAAATTTACATCTTTGGCTTGATAAGAAGAATGAGAAGACGGAAGGCAAGGTGTTAAATTACAATATGGGGCTTCTCAAGGTATCTCTTTTGTCGAATTTCACTGGTTTTGATGGATCATTTATTACACATGTTAGTAGGTCGTTGATATATAGCGGATGGGTGAATTCATCTCATGGAAAGATCATGACGAAATCTTTCCAAGGATTCAGCTATAGTAATGTTATGGTGATGGGGAACGATGGGAATTTGCAGATCATTAATCAGACGATACATTTCAATAACAGTGTTGATGCCAAGAAGCCATCATCGTCTGTCCACTCTCTCAGATCATTCAAAACATTTGACTTTTATGATTATTCTAACACTGTCGATAAAGGAAATGATACCTATGCTTCTCTAGCTAATCTAACATTGGGCTTCAAGGAGAAGAAGGAAAAGAATTCCAATCTTGGATTCTTTACGAGTACTCTAAATAATATACAAAATGCCCAGGGTTATATGCTTGTTAAAGGCAACTTAGTGGTCAGTGGATTGGGCAGCACCCAACAAGAATACCGGTATAATGACGATAAGTTCTGCTATTTTAGAAGTGTAAGCAGCTCAAACTACACCATTCTGCATGACAAAGAAAACAATACTTGCAGCAAAAAACAGGGGCTTGGCCTAAGGCCCCCTGTTACTACTCGAACGACCTTTCTGGCACCAAAATTTCACGGTAAATACAAAGGAGTCTGACTTTACTTCATTTGGTTGATTCTTCTATTCTGTCGAAAAGCAGTTTGTATTAGGACATGTAATAAGGATTTATTAGGTCATTTTCTTGTATTCTAATGATTTTGTGACTACTATGATTTTTATTTTTATTTTTTTGTGCATGTATGCTTCAAATTTGTGATTTCACGTGCAGGTTTTCTTCTGCAGTATGGCTTTCATTTCCTTTACTAGTCAAAAAGTGTTTTTCTCAATTATAATTGTTCTTTTAGGCCAAGTATACCATAGTCAGCGATGAAGTTCTGTATTATCAGAAGTTACATATCACTAATTGTTTGTGCCTCTGAAATATTGACATGAAAAGTATGTTTGTACGTTAATCCTTCGCTCCCCATAGAAATTATAGAATTTCAAGTATATTCTAAATTTTCATTCTTCATCGTACATTCTTTTAAAGATAAATATTTATGGTGCATCTGTGTGAAGAGCTGCAATCCCATCCTGTCATACTTTCTTCTCTAAATCAACTTATCGTTTTTTGAGCTCGAAAGCCCATAGATTAAGGTAGAATACTCTATTCGATTGACATCAACTCCATGTTATTGAAACTTTGTTTGTCTTCGCTTGTTTTTTTGATGAACTTATCAATTTTTACCCAGTTTTCTGGTTATAAGAATTTGTGATAGAAGACACACTTCCAAGCTTGGTTAGTCGAATCTGTGACTTTTGAGGCCAGAGTTAGATATACTGTTTGAGTTGGATACTTAAGAGAACTATTGATTCCTTTGGTTGCATTCATATAAGCTATATCTCTAAATATTTTACTCTTCTTCTTGAAATGAAAAGTGCTTCTACTTTGGCAGCTTATTGGTGAGAACATTTTAAAGGAATTGGATCGGTATTATTGAATTGAATTGGAACTATATGAATCCAGAATACATTCCTTTTAAGTGCAACTATGCTAGGGTAGAATAGAACTTTGTGACAGAAAAAGTAGAAATCCTTGTACAGTACTGTGTACCACACATGAACTAAGTGTGTGAGAGAAAGTCTTTCAAAATGATGATATGGGCTCGAGCTTTATTTGTGAATTCTTCTTTTGTTGCGTTTGTCTAAACAACATAAATGTGTCTTATGTTCCCTTGCGGATAATTTCCTAGTGCTTAATGCCAATTACAAAGCTTATTTTGCTCACTTATAAGACTCCTCTTGAGTTTTTCTTCACTCTAAACCTAATCATACTAGGACAAATTTAGCCCATGTTCCTCCTATTGTTTCAGAACTTTTTTCTACATATTCATTTTCAAACAAGCATTTTTATAATAAAATATCATACACGTAAACCCAAAACTTTTCACTATTTTTTTACTACGCATTCTTAAAAAATCCACTATTCAAAACAATATTTTTCCAAAAATGGCCACCAAACAAGGGCTTAGTTACCTTAGTATGTAATACTTGACATACCAATTTTATATATAAAAATTTTAATTTTAATTTTTTGTTTAATTTTGTTAAGTGGAAATAGATGTTGAACTTGTAGAGTAATAAGAGGGAAAGTTGAAGTGATGCTTATTGTGTACCAAATATGGACTAAGTATGAGAGTGAGAGAGAGAGTCTTTCAAAATGATGATCTGGGCTCGAGCTTTATTTATGAATTCTTCTTTTGGTTGAATTGTCGAAACAATGCAACTGTGATTTCTGTTCTCTTGCGGATAATTTCTTGCTGCTTAATGCCAATTACAAAGCTTATTTTGCTCACTCATAAGATTCTTCTTGAGTTTTCTTTATTTTGAACCTAATGAAATTAGGAAGTATTTAGTACGTAACACTTGAAATATCAATATTATACATAAAAAATTTAAATTTTTAAATTTTATCTCATTTTCTTCAATCCAAATAGATGTTAAACTCGTAGAGTAAGAAGAAGGAGAGTTGAATTCAATTCCATTGAAGTAACATATCATCTCGATTTGACTATCTTTGTTGACTAACCTCAGTAGAAAACACATGGTGTCACTTTCACCCCCAAAAAGTCATCTGGGCGTCACTCATCTTCCATTACATTGGTACAAGTGAAGCTCAATGGGACATACTATCTTCTTGGAGTTTAGAACCCCTTTTCTTGAACTTGTTGCGCTTCAATAAAGTTTTGACATTGTGATATAAGACCTCTCTTTAGCAAATGAGAAAAGGCCAATGTTTCAAAAATGAGAAAGACGTCGAAACAAGCAGCGTTTCAAAGCTACAGTGTCTTTTTTAACGATAACATAAATAAAAATTCTTAATAAGGGTCACCCTAATATCGAGGACTTGAATGTTATGAATCAAAGATTGAAAAGGACTTATTTTACAAATTTTAGACGTTGACAACCTTTGTTGCAATATTCCTTATTGGATAAAATTAACGAAGATTAAAGTTCTTCTGTGGGATTCATTACTTATTTTTATAATAATCATATTATAATTTTTTTTTCCAAACAAGGTCTAACTTTTACAATTTCATAATTTGATTGATTTTCAGTGTCTTAAAAAGTGTAAAGTGTGGCTAGGCATGGATGGAAAGTTTCAAGTTTTACGAGTTAAAGATATGCTAGGCGAGGCTTATGCATAAAAAAACGTTTACTTATTTTTAATATTATTTTAAATTTTTGATCATTTTAAAATTATTTAATAATTAAAATAATACATATCAAATATCTAAAATTATAAAATATTATATTTACTTAATAATTCATACCATTAGTCAATTATATAATTTTCAAGTTTTCAAACTAAAAAAATTAGAATATTTTTTCATAATTTTAAATTTCAACTAGACAATTCATACTTAATAGAATTATAGAAACTTATGTTTTGGAGTTAGCAACAAAATAACGATTCTCAATATCACAATTACATAATGTAGATAGTATCATAACTTAAATATTATTTAACTATTAGATGAAGTTATTTTTAACTTTTGTACAGATGAAATATTTTAAAAGCTTAAAAATAAAGTCAAATGAATTTTTTTTAAAAAAATAAAAAAAATTAATAAGGAAAAGTCAAATAAAATACATAAAAAAAAACTAATAAAGTGCACTTTGGAATGACGAAAGAGAGGGAAAAAAATAAGCTGGTTAGGAATTGAAAAAAAAAATGTGTCTAAGTGCAAAGCGAGATGTCTTGCTCGAGCTTCGAGCTTAGGCAATGCCTAGGCGTTCCTTGACGAATTTTTTAGAACACATTAATTTCTAATTAATTACTTTTACTTCGAATCTATCGGGCTAAGATCGAGCGAGCCCAATTAAACAAAGCCAAAGTTCGGCCCATAGTTAATCTGAAATGGGCCAATAGGTGGGCTTTGACCCGACAAGGCCCAACTAAATTCTGACTACGCTAGGAATAGTGTTGACAGTTGAGTATTTTGACTCACGCGCCAGAAACTGAGATAAGAAGAGAGGGGTAAAGAAACATAGAGAGAACGAATCACAAAATCTCGTCCCCTACCCAAAATGGGCTTCTCCTTATTAACCAGGTTAGCTATCTGTGTATATGTGTATGAATTGTTTGTTAAGTGATTATAATTCTTGCTATTGACTTGCATTTGGGGTTCAACAGTGCGTGCTGCAGTTATTGCAATTTGGGGTTGGGTTCGAAATCGTCGAGCTTGTTTTTAAGCCTGGATTTTCTTCCCAACACTAATTCTAGTGGGCTTCTCTTGACTCCCAAATCCCATAAGTTTAATTTCCCTCGCGCATGTGCTTCATCTTCAGGTATATTTATTGCTTTTTAGTGAATAACGTTTGTGTTTAGATATGTAGGGCTGGGACTTAGGATATTGATTTCATAATCGTTTACATTGCTGAGATGGATGCTGTTTGAAACTACAGAATGTGTGAAACATTTATAAAGTATATAGTTGGACCATTGACGCACATTAGAATATACGTGTTTTATCGTTTAGAAATTTGAATACTTTTCAAGATAACAAAATTGTGCTTATGCGTTAGAGGTAGAGAATCTTCACTCCTATACTTCATTAATGCTTTGTTTCTTAGTTGCCTTTATTTGTTTGTAGTGTGAAAAGTTTCCATCTTTGCAAGGGTGGATAGAATTGAAAGAACATGGTCACTGTTGTTTCTTGTACTTCTCTTTTATTTTTCCCTTTCGCGCATATCCTGCTTTAGTAGAAGAGTGGAGACAAGAAACAGAGAGTTGGATTTATGAGTTTTAAGGTGTATACGTAGACAAAGAGAATGACAAGAGGCAGGGAAGCACAATAAATATCACGCCAACTCGACCTGGTGTAGAGGGTTGAGTTGGTTGATTAGGCATTCTTTAATGAGGGTATAATTCACATTTTGCACTTCATTAAGTAACAAAAGGACCTCTTTTAAAAAAAAAAAATCAATACAAGGCCTTTTTAACCCTTTAAAAAAAAAAATCCCCATGTTAATTTTGACTTTAGGGCTTCTTGTCGAACTTGGAATCATGAGGGAATTTTAGGTGCTTGCCTTTTCCTTTTATTTTTTTTGTAAGGTGTTGAAACATTTGTGAGGGGAAGTAACTGGCGGTAAAGAGTAGTGATGACTTCTACTACAATTACTTTGAAGAAATTTCATTTGACAATAGAATAAAAAACATCTCCCCCGTTTAACAATAGAAATGGCTCTGATGGAATAACCCATAAGAAAATGATCAGTATGTACCCCTACCCTTGATCTAGATACATATGGCCTTGTTGAGTTGACTGTATACGGGTCGTGATATGTAAGATTTAGAGAGTAGGGAAAGGGAACTTTATATCACTAAATCACCTTGTCCATTCATTAAGATTGTTTCTTTAATCATTGCTCTTTACATTTTTTTTTCTTGTGAGTTAAATTTGCTTTTATCACGGTAAGTGGACTACTACTAAAGGTATTCGGACTCGTCTTTGATAAGTGCCGTTTCTGGGTTATGTACAACATCGTTTTACTCAAAAGTGCCGTTTCTAGGTTATGTACAACATTTTTTGGACCTGACAGCTGAACCTCAATTACTAAAAATTATGTAGTCATAGGCTGATAACTTTAGAGGCTGAACTGAAAAACACTTGTCAAACTACTTAAAGTAAAGAGTAGTGTCTCAGACTGATATACTCTGCATCCAGTGCAAAGTTGATCGACACTGAATAGTGGGTCAATTTAAGGATGATACTCTCGTTGCATGGTTTATTTGATTGATTAAAATGAGTTTCAAAAAATCAACTAAGGAGACGCTTCCTCGCTTGCAAGCAAAGAAAATTGGGGTAGGGCTTAAATTAATGTAATTGATATTATTATCCTCATCTGAAATCTGGTTGACTTGGAGCTGTCACCATTTGAACCTTTCTTCATCTAGCATTTAAGTTGTTACCAGCTGCATGATTTACAATTTTGGAAATCAAGTTTGGTTTCCAGAGTTGAAGGTTTCTCATTTCATCTACTCATATGCATTTTGTGGTGTTCAGATCCACTTTTGATCGAGGCTGCAAGAGGTGATCGAGTTAACCGACCTCCTGCCTGGATGATGCGTCAAGCAGGAAGGTATATGGCTGTTTATAGAAAGCTTGCAGAGAAATACCCATCCTTCCGGGAAAGGTCAGAGACAACCGATCTTATTGTGGAAATTTCTTTGCAGCCTTGGGAAGCTTTCCGACCTGATGGAGTTATTATTTTCTCTGATATACTTACTCCACTACCTGCTTTTGGCGTGCCATTTGACATAGAAGAGGTCCGTGGTCCAGTAATTCAGTCTCCCATTCGCTCTGAGGAGGACTTGAAAACTTTGCACCCAATTGACTTTGAGAAACTACAATTTGTTGGAGAATCTCTTAGGATATTGCGGAAAGAGGTACTTCCATAGTTCTTACCACCTGCTTTTTAAAAGATAATTCATGCTAGTAGCTTCACACTAGTTTCCTTTAGCACAGTGTAGTTAGGTAGCACCAACACAAACATGAGTGTTGGATACGACATGGCATGGACACGCCAACCCTGACACAGTGATTAAAGTGATATTAGTTTTTTTATTTCTTATATTGTAAAGTAAAATTGTTTTTGTCAATTCTGACATGATAATGTATCGACAACATGTTGACAATGTATCTCCCGGTGTGGCGGCAATGTATTTCTCAGCATGTCGGAAATGTGTCAGCGACGTGTCAAAATGTAGAAAACCAAAAAATAATCTGGACACCCTACCTGGTGCTTCCAACAGGTGTTGGACACCGAGTCACTGGGTGCTGGGAGGGTGTTGGTGCATACTAGCAGAGTAAATTTCACTTTTATATTTAAACAACTTTTTTTAATTATTTCTATATCAGGTTGGTGAACAAGCAGCAGTTCTAGGTTTTGTGGGAGCTCCCTGGACGATTGCTACATACATAGTAGAGGGGGGAACAACACGTACGTACACAACAATAAAGAGCATGTGCCATACAGCACCACATGTATTAAGGGCTCTTCTGTCTCATTTGGCAAAGGCGATATCTGAATATATCATTTTCCAAGTGGATGCTGGAGCTCATTGCATACAAATTTTTGATTCATGGGGTGGACAATTGCCACCGGATATGTGGGAACGGTGGTCTAAGCCTTACATTGATGAGGTAACTCAGATTTACATTGTTTTTCTGGGTAACTATTTTGTTTTTGTTTTTCTGGGTAACTATTTTGTTTCCCAACCCCATATAATGAGGTTACTCAAATTTACTTTGTTTTTTCTGGGTAAATATTTTCTTTCCCAAACCTTTGGTCGAGTTTTCATGCTTCTCCCTTTTCCTCAATGCTTTGGGAAACCCTGGTGAAAAATTGGAGGATGGGAAAGTTCACTGTCTTGTTGAGCTTCTGCCCGTAATTTGCTTGTTGCACTAAATTTGAGAAGCTTGGCTGATACTGATATTTTGTTTGTATTTAATCACTTGCACACATGAAGATTTGTATGCTTCAATCTTCTTGCAGTTTGGTCTTATGGAGAATTGCTGTCTTTTTCACTCAGAAAACGTGGGTTAGATTCTAACGTCTGCTAAGTTTTACTGAATCAACAAGCCCATATATAAGAGTTAACAGATTAGTTGCTCGATATAGGATGTCTATAGAATCTTAAAATGGGGGATACCTCAAAGTGAGTTCTATGCTTTTGCCATCATTGTCATCATCATCTTCTTCATTATTGTATTTTTTTTTTTTTTCAAATTATCTGGTTTCCTTATGGGACATTTAAATATAGCTGGAACCCATTTGGTGTGGAAGCTGTTATCATTATCTGTTGTTGCATGCAAACTCGAAGTTCCATCTTTTCCTTTTTGAACACCTCCTAGTTTGTGAGTGCAGATAGTAAGTGTGGTTAAAAACAAATGTCCCCAAATGCCAATTGTGCTCTACATTAATGGAAATGGTGGACTACTTGAACGGATGAAGGGAACTGGTGTTGATGTGATTGGGCTTGACTGGACAGTGGATATGGCAGATGGAAGGAAGCGCCTGGGAAGTGATATCAGTATCCAAGGAAATGTCGACCCTGCTTACCTATTTTCTCCTCTTACTGCCTTGGAGGATGAAATTAAAAGGTTTGTCAGTCAATCTTATGCCTTTTCTGCTGTTCATTATTTGTAGCATTTAACATTATAGCAAGGCCCCTGTCAATGAATCAGAAGAAATTGAAGAAAGGTCTAATATGACGTATATATTTCAATATTCATTTCTTATTCGGTAGCAGGGTCCCGCCCAAATGTGCATATGTCGTGGGAAGGGGGG